>ML106878.1:99266-110687 GCA_003697995.1 Taxidea taxus jeffersonii
AGTAAATTGGAGAAATATAAAAATATTATTAATTAAAGTATTTTTATCCAAAAATATGGATGCCTTTCAATTTGTTTGATTCTTTCTTAGCCACAAAAGTGCACCATATAGAAACCTGATGAAGTCTTAAGTCATTACAATTTTTCTTCCTTTCCTCATGGGTTACTTTATTAAAAGATTTATTTATTTATTTATTTACTTGAGAGAGAAAGAGAGAGTGTGCACATGCACAATGGGGAGGGGCAGAAGGAGAGGGAGAAACTTAAGCAGACTCTACTCTAAGAGGGGAAGCCTTAGGGAGATTGCTGAGCCCAATGTGGGTCTGGATCTCACAACCCTGAGATCACAACCTGAGCTGAAACCAAGAGCCCACACTTAACCAACTGGACCACCCAGGCACCCCTTCTCAGAGGTTATTTAAATCATGATTTTATGTTTTCCTTTTCAGATACTTATTTTTTTATAGGTATTTTCTCATAAGTTTTAAACTTTTATTTTGAGTGTGGAAATGAAAACCATTTATTTATACATATTTTATATCCAGGATTTAAGAGTTCTCTTGCTTCCATATGTCTATATAACTTCACTATATTTTTTCTCATTGCTATTATTTTATTTCTTAATTTTTAGAATTAATTATGAAATACATTTAAAAAGTAAACTTACTGAAAAATATTTTTTCTTCTGTTTATTTTATTTTCATTTCTTCTAACTATATAAATCAGTCTTACATGAACTGTTGGTCTTATATGAAATTTTTGTATGAACTACCCATCATTAGGAAATTGTACTGGAATCAAAATTATAATTTAGCATGGATTCTAAGATTATACATTTTATATAGTATATTTTTCTTCTTCTATAATTCCAGAGGTTTGTATAATTTATTCCATCAATGGAGATCATTTTCTAAATTAAACTTTTAATCACTATCCTTAAAAAATGAGTATTATCTTCTTTCCTTTTACCAATAACCTTTAAATAATAAGTTTAGAGCAAAACTTTCATTGAATTTTGACATAAATTGAAAATATTTAACATATTTAACCTGTGCCTATTACAAATTAATGTTAATTTTTCCCTTGAATCTATCAATCTTATTTCATTCTGTGAGGACTTAAACTTTTTTCTCAACCATTTCTTCTGAGATTTCAATCAAGGTTTTTGAGATTTGTGTGTACATGAGACAGTTAAAGAATATTCAAACACTTTATTTTAGAACACTAAAGGCAGTATCACTTTTTAAAAGTCTTAGTTGTAATTCATTTTGCTGTTATTTTTCATCAGTTTTTACATTTGTAGAAATTTAACTTCCTCATGAAGCTTGTTTCCTGTTTGTTTTAAACTGCAACAAATACTTCCTCTGTGTCCTTTTCTCACTACTCCCACTCATTTTCCCTCTGTCCCCCTTTCCACCCTGTAGCTTGTCTTCTTAGTTTTCATTTGTATTGCAAGTGGTCACAGGTGTAGGACTGACTATTCAGTTAGATGATATCAACAACCTGTTATATTGCCTTCTACCTCATGATCTTTTAGGTCCTTTTCTTTTTCTATATATATATTTTTTCTCCTTGGAACTTGTTTGGCCTCAAATTCAAGACTACTTCACTGTATCACTTCTTGAGCAACTTCAGAGCACATGAATACTGAACTTCATTATATTCAATTTTCTAGAATATGGACCATCCCAGCTATGTACATATCTAAATAAAATACTTCAAAGTGTAATTTTTAACAATACTTCTACTCCAGAACTGCCTTATAGATAACTAGCACTGAGGCAGAGTTTCAGTGATAGCAGTGAAGTCCCTTTATACCTGACAATCTTTGTGCCTAGAGGCTCTTTTGTAGACTTTGCCCTTAGCCCATACCTTTTTCAATACAGGGAAAAAAAAAAAAAAAAAACGATTCTAGTTCCAAGGTGAGATCAAGATGTTTTAATATATCAAAAATAAAAGATGTTTTAATATATCAAAAATATCTGTTAATCAAGCTGCTACTTTGAAATTATAACAAGTAATAGAGATTTCTACCTCTGTCTATAATATAGCCAATCATGACAAGGCAATGCTTTTCTGCAAAAATAAGGAATGATTAGGCATGTTACAAAAATTGTATTTTAAATGTAGATTAGATTTGTGAAGCAATAAGAACTAAAGTTTCTCAGAGGAGAACACCCTCTGAGAGAACTGACCTGCCCCATTCACTTCCCTGATTTTATTTGCCAATTATGGATGCCAGCTGAAGATGGAGTTGGCCTTAAATGGAAGAAATACACTGAAGGAAAGAAAAACCAACAAATAAACTTCAACAGTTACTTGAGTCTGGCAGGAAATAAATTTGGAAATGAGAAACCCAAATCCATGGTTGTCTCACCTAAAATATTTGCCAGATTTTAAAGCTACATGGAGCCTGAGAATTGGTTGCTGGCCCAGAAACTCTGAAAAGTCTGCAAACTTTCAGGCTTGTATTTAGTAGTCATCTCTGTTTTTTTTTCTTAAGTTCATAACATTTTCCATACTTTCTGTGTTATGCTAGTTACATTTTTAAGATAAAAAAATTAAATAAAAAATGATTGAGCCATTTTGTCTACTAACTTGCTTGCTTCTTTCATGGAGAATATTCCCTCTCTAATGTTAACATGCAGCACCAAGATTTTAACACTTTTTAATAAATGTGCATATAAATTAGGTATTCTGTTTGCAATCTTTCTAATCTTCCTGTCTTTCTCCTTATGGTCTCTGACTATCCGGCCAAGATACTTACCATGTATGTTCTAAATTCCAGCAATTTCTCTTTCCACATCAGCTAAATGGCCAGGTCTACCATTTTCCCTTGCCACTGTCTTTCAATGTCATCCCTAAGTAGAGTAGTTGTACAGTTGTCTATTCAGCCAGCACCTCTATGTCAAACTGGCTTATCTGTGAACCAAGCTTGAACTTTCCGTCCTCCATAAATAAGTAGGAAAATACTTCCCATATAACTTTATTTGTAACAAGAAGCCATTAACACATTAACGGATGACACGAAGATGGGCTCCATACTCCAGGAGCTTGCGTGCACCTTTTAGTTCTATTTATCTTGAAATTCCATAATTGTCACTTTTAACTTACAGTAAACTGCCACCAGTCTTGGCTGATTTTATGACTTGGTGAGTCTGACAGAACTAGGTCATGATAAGCAATTGTGTCCACATGGTCAGTCACCTCATTTTCATTGAGACTCAATAGTAACTTTAGGGTTCTTTTTCAAAAAATATGTAATTCTCTTCCATAGATGCATAGTCTTTCCCTGGAAATCTAAATGTCTGGATTGAGATATTCCCCTAGAAGTTGCTGTTGCTTTCACATGGTGATTTTTCACACTGTAGATACATCCAATACCATAGAATTTATCCTGCCTTATGGCTCAAGTCCAGGGATGTTTGCACTGGAGCCTAAATCTAATATAGAACATTTTCCTATTCTGGTCCCCATATAATTCAGGCAGCCCTTTGTGTCAGGCAGTACCTAAATCAACATAATATTCCCAGGTGTGGTATGCTGCCTCCGCAATCCAGAGACACATACTAGGAACTATATTTCCACCATAATGGTAACAGCTGCAACATGCACTAATATATTCTATTCTTTCATTAGTTTGCCTTGCCATGCCCATAGCCATTCACACCCTAAACATTTTACAGAAATGTCAAGCTCCTGAATCTTGTTTGTATCCCACCATCTGGAGTGCATGTGCGTACCAAGGCCTGAGATGTAATAACCTCTTCTTCCTCTTCTAGCCCAATTAACATGATACCATCAATGTAATGGATCAAAGTGATGTTCTTTGGAATATTCAAATGACCCATATCTCTTTAGGCTACTTATGAAATAAAAAATGTCAACAAAACACATGAGGAAGACTATAAATAGGTATTGCCCCTTCCATGTAATTTGTACTTGTTCTGAGTTCTAACAGAAAAAAGATCCAGGGTGCTTGGGTGTCTCAAACATTTGTGTCTGCCTTTAGCCTAGGTCATGATCGCAGGGTCCTGGAATTGAGTATCACATTGGGCTCTTTCTCAGTGGGGAGTCTGCTTCTCCCTCTCTCTCTGCCCTACCCCTTCTCATTCTCTATCTCAAATAAATAAAATCTTTAAGAAAAAAAAAGAGGAAAGAATCATTTCATCAAATCAACGGTGCAATATAATTTGTATGAAGCTTTATTAATTTTTTTTAGTAAAGGTATCATGGTGGCTACTATCTGGGTTATTTTTGGTTGAGCTCTGGTAACCTACTTTCAATCACCAGAATTTTTTTGGTTTTGCTGAGATCAGGTGAATAAAAATGGTGTATGACAGTGGTTAACAGCACGTATCCTTTAGATCTTTAAAATTGGCCAAACCAGGGTGCCTGGGTGGCTCAGTGGGTTAAGCCTCTGCCTTCAGCTAGGGTCATGATCTCAGGGTCCTGGGATCGAGCCCCGCATTGGGTTCTCTACTCAGCGGGGAACCTGCTTCCCCCTCTCTTTGCCTGCCTTTCTACCTACTTGTGATCTCTCTGTGTCAAATAAATAAATAAAATCTTTAAAAAATTGGCCAAACCTTAGGGATGATATATAGTTTTATTTACTCTTGGCTACTGGAAGTTTAAAAAGTGTCACAAATTTTCACTTGGAAATACCAAATATGACTCTTTTTAAGAGTGTGTATTTTGTTGTGGTAAGAACACTTAATATGAGATCTACCCTATTAAACCTTTAACTGTACAACTCATTTTTGAGTATAGGTATAATGTATAACAGATTTCTAGAGCTTATCCTTCTTGCTAAAATGAAACTTTTATCCTGTTGATTAGTAACTCCTAATTTCCTTTTCCTCCCAGCTTCTGAGATTGACTCTTTTAGATATCTCATATAAATGACATCATGCAGTATTTCTCTTTTTATAATTTATTTATTTTATTTAGCATAATGTCTTTAAGGTTTGACATGTGTCATATATTATAGGATTTTCTTTTTTAAGGCTGAACACTAGTTGTATGTATATACTGAATTTATTTTATGGATTTGTCTGTCAAGGGACACTTGGATTATTTCTACATTTTAGCTATTACAGATATTGCTGCAATGAACATGAGAGCTAATACATCTTTTTGAGATCCTCATTCAATTCTTTTGGATAAGTATTCTGAAGTGGGATGATGGATCATATAGTAGTTCTATTTTTTTTATTTTTTATTTTTTGAGAACTCCCCATACTGTTTTGAATAACAGTTGCATCATTTTGCATTCTTACTGCCTATGTGGAAGGGTTCCTGTTTCTTTACCTTCTGTCAACTTTTGTCTTTTGTCTTTTTTAATAGTAGTAATCCTGAGAGATGTGTGGTGATAACTCATTGTGGTATTAAATTGTATTTTTCTGGGGCACCTGGGTGGCTCAGTGGGCTAAGCCTCTGCCTTCAGCTCAGGTCGTGATCTCAGGGTCCTGGGATTGAGCCCCTCATCGGGCTCTCTGCTCAGTGGGGAGCCTGCTTCCTCCTCTCTCTCTGCCTGCTTCTCTGCCTACTTGTGATCTCTGTCTATCAAGTAAATTAAAAAAAAAATAAAATAATTGCATTTTTTTGATTCTCGGTGATGTTGAGCATCTTTCATGTACCTGTTGGCCATCCATAAGTCTTCTTTTGAAAAAAAGAATAAAACTGGACCCTTATATTCTACTATACACAAAATAACTCAAAATGGTTTAAAAACTTAAGTTTAAGACCTGAAACTGTAAAACTTTAGAAGAACACACAAGGTAAAAATTTCATAATGTTGGTTTTGACAATAATTTCATGGATATAACACAAAAAACCATAAGAAACAAAAAATAAAAAGTGGGACTACATAAAACTAAAAGGAAAATAATCGAGATAATAATAGTCAAGAGTGAATAGTCAACCTTTTCACGAGAAAAATTTGCAAAACATATATCTGATAGCATACATGACATATATATAACATATATGACATTATATGCATAAAGATATAACAATCTATAATGCAGAAGCAAATAAAACTAATAATCTAATTTAAAGATGGGCTAATCATCCAAGTGAAATGACTCATTTTAAAGACCAAGGACTCAGTATGAGGTTTTTTACCAGTTACCAGTTATATGTTTCCTCTAATTTTATAATTGAGAGAATATCCAATGGAATCACTGTGATGCCAGATCCTGGCCAGAACTTTTTTACCTCCCACCCCCAAATTTATTCTGCAATGTTAACCATAATGACATTTTGAGTCTTTGGGCCCAATGCTAATGTGGACTCATTATCCAGAACTCCTCAAAATAATTGGATTACCCCATTCCCTAGTGTTTTGTTACCTAAGTAAATGACTGTAGATGCTTTTGGAGAAGGACTGGGTGATCATTATCATCTAGACTTGTAGAATTAAAAACTTCTTCTTCTTCTTGGAGATGAGGCCTTTTTTTTAAAGATTTTATTTATTTATTTGACAGACAGAGATCACAAGTAGGCAGAGAGGCAGGCAGAGAGAGAGGGGGAAACAGGCTCCCCACTGAGCAGAGAGCCCGATGAGAGGCTCAATCCAAGGACTCTGAGATCATGACCTGAGCTGAAGGCAGAGGCTTTAACACACTGAGCCACCCAGGTGCCCCAGAGATGAAGCTTTTTATTTTATTTTATTTTTAAAGATTTTATTTATTTATTTGACAGAGAGAGATCACAAGTAGGCAGAGAGGCAGGCAGAGAGAGGGGTGTGGGGGGAAGTAGGCTCCCTGCTGAGCAGAGAGCCTGATGCGGGGCTTGATCCCAGGACCCTGAGATCATGACCTGAGCCCAAGGCAGAGGCTTTAACCCACTGAGCCACCCAGGCACCCCGAGATGAGGCTTTTTAATAAATCATTTTGTTTTAGGTTTTGAAACTGGTTCAGGTTTAATTGGGCAAGGGATTATGACTTTTTTTTTATTTTAGCACTGCTCTTATTCTACTGAGCCTTCATCATTGATTTGTTTTAATAATACAAACTGAGTAGTCTCCTTGTCGTCCATCAGATTTGCTCATAAGAATGCTAATTAGAACTCTCTATACATATGTAGCAATCCCCACCCTTTGCCAACTTCTCATCTGATCTCACGCATGATTATCATAATTATATTTTTATTTTTTCATTTACTCAGTCAGTTAGGTGCCACAATTTGACTTTCATAGTTCCAGTGTCCTTTTAGACCTACTGTTATCTGTGGGCCTAGTTTTACAGTGATGTCTCCTACCTTTGGCCATGATCTATACAGGTGAGGCACCACTGAAATTCTTAGTAATGCTTGTGCCCTTTTCAGTGTATTTCTTAAGACCTTCATAAATTGTGTACTTTTGTGGGAAAAAGTCATCTTATGGATTTTCCAATCTTACATAGACTATCACTCTATATTGACCACCATGAGCCTTTAATCCCTTCTTCCACTGACTATTACAGTAATTCACCACCACAAAGTGTGGCAGTCACTATTTTATGCACCTCAGAGGTACCCTAGTAATGAGTTCACACCACATTGAAAGGTCCTTATTGTAATGTTAAATTCTGCAGCCCAGGAAATTACTCCAAAATCTAATCAATTCTTGTTCATCTGTTTGTTTGTTTTTTTGTCTAAGACCATCTTTCATCAGTCAACCTCAAAATCAAGTTGCACATGTACTGTTCTAGTTCTTTGGTATATGCTTTTGGCTTTAGATTTTGTAACATCTTCAGAATATATCCTCTTTCCTCCTTTACCAGATCTAACACAAACCTGAGACTATGTTGTGACAGATTCAGGGACAAGGGAAGGGCATGCAAGAGTCTTGAGGGGGAAAAATTCAGTATTATTTCCAAACAAGTGGTGATACCATCTCTTAATATGGAAGAGTGGGTCACTTATGTATGTTCAGAGCATTCATAATAATCTGGAGATTCAATGTTTACTGAGTCATTGTGTCCATCCCACATTTTAACACCTCATTTGTTTCTGGGCAGAACTTGACCAGTAACTTGGCATAGCTGACCTTCCTTAGTGGAATATTTAAACTTCTTTGGATATTCTGAATATTATGAAGTTGACATGCATTGTATTTCTTACTCAGCTGCCGTAGATGCAAGTTTATTTACAAGTTACCAGTATGGCTCACCACTTCTCACACTTAGCTTTTAATTAGCAATTAATTATACTCAGCTTTTCATTATAATTTTCCAAAGCATCAGTCAAGATCAGTAATATCTATTTCATTGCCCTCATAGTTACTATTTCTCTCATATGTCTCAAAAGCCTAATCACATCTGATAATGTATTCTTTTTACCAGTTTATCATTCCAGTTCACCAACAGTGAAAGTTTTGTTACCACCTGTGCCAAGGAATATTTATGTTTCATCTATATCCAATGATGAAGTCCTCATTGTCAGCCAGGTGTCAGATAATTCAGAACAAATATCCCATCCTTGTGCCTTCCTTCTCTGATCATTCCTGACCCAATGTCAGGTTTATGTATCTGAAGAATAGAATCTAGGAAGAGTTTAGTGTACAGGATACTCTAATAGCATCTTTGGGACCAATACCTGTGGAAAGGAAGGGAAGAAAGCAAAGTTGTAAAGGGAAAGAATTGAGCCAAAATTAAAATCTAAGGCACACAAAAGTATGGCTTGACTCCATGGAAGTTTTGGGATTTCCGGAGTTTCTTCTATTTGTGTATTCTCACATCGATCAGTCTTTGAACAGACCCTATACGGAAAATGAACATGATCTTGAAATGGGTCTCTACAGCTGAAACAATTCTGAAGAAGTTGACAACAAAGGCAGTGTGTTGATAGTAGCCCCAGAAATAAGTCAAATAGACCTTAACAAAGAGGGATGAGTTGATCACCAGTATTATTATCCAAACATATATCTAACAAAGGATTTATATTCAGAATATACAAATAATTTCTAAAATCAAAAACAAAATTACAAACAACATTATTGAAACTGATTTTAAAAAATAGGAAAAGGCATGACCAATCATTTCACAAATGAAGAAGATATAAGGACCAACAAACCCATGAAAGAGTGGATATTATTAATTATTAGGAAAATCCAAATTAAACCCACATCAACATAGGTCCCAACTGGAATGACTAATAGTGAAAGACACAAATACTAAGAATATCAATAATTGTCAAGGGCGTTCACCAAATGGAACTATCATACATTGCTCTTGGTTGTGTAAAATGTTATAAGAAATTATAGAAAACTTTTAAAAAGTCGTTTTAATAAAGTTAAGCATTCACCTACTGTATTATCCAGCAATTTCATTCCTAAAAAAATGAAGTTCACACAAAAACCTGTAATGATTATTTATAATTGTTTTATTAATAATATTTAGAAAGTGACAAAAATAGATGTGTGGACTGACAAACTGAAGTGTATTCATACAATAGATTGTTATTCTGCAATAAAACAGAGTAGATTATCAATACATACAAAAACATGAAATTCAAAAGTATTTTGTTGATTGAATTAATCCAGATACAGAAAGATATGGATTATAGGATTTCATTTATATGTAATTCAATAATAGTTAAGACTAATCTATGGTAATAGAAATTAGAAGAGAGGTTGCCTGTGGTGGTAGTGATTATTGGTATTATAGGAATGGGAATTAATTGGGAGGAGGCATAAGATAATTTTTTCAGGTGATGGAAATGTATATATTGATCAGGGTCTGGGTGAGGGGGTGGTTATTGGCTACAGAATATATATATTTAGCAAAACCATTTAGTTTTATAATTAATAGTTGTACAATTTGCTGTATGAAAATTTTAGCATAATTAAAAATATTACCATATTGATCATTCTAGATTTGCAGCCACCTAGAGCAAAAAACTTGTATATGTAAGTCAAGGGAACTTTTGCATTGCCACAGAATGAAAAGCACACAAAGGAACATGTATTAGGAGAAATAATGCTAGCTAATGTGACCAAAGCCCATAAAATGTCAGTGACATAACATAACAAAAGTTTATTTCTCATTCATATAACATCAAAAACAAACAAACAAAAAGTTGGTGTCTCCCCTGAGGATTTTCATTCTAAGCTCTGCTTTAAGAATCATGGCTCTTTCCATCTTACAGTTCTGGCATGCAGGATTGTTTCTTTCCACAGCATAGATAGGAGTGGTAAAAAAAATCTAACAGATGATCTTAGAGGCTAGTCCTGAAATGTGTACAAATCACTTCTGTAAATGTATATTGACTGGAATTAATTATATAATATCTAGATGGTGTTGCTAGATATAGATACAGTTATAGATCTATGACTCAACAAAGGAAGCTGGGATATAACCTTTCTGTTTACATAGGGAAGAGAAAAGGGAGAAGTTAGTATCTAGCTCTTCTTTACCGAAGGGTATATTATTGCTTTTTATAATATATTAGAGAGTAATAAAACACATATGTAGCCTCATGCAAACTGAGAGAGGTCTTTCTACAAATGTATAATCAGTAGCAAATATTTTGATTAATGTAATGGAAGAAAATAAACAAACTTAAAAACATTATTTATGAAAAAATTGGCAGTAAAAAATGGTATTTAATGTGAAATTAGAGCAGTTAAAAGTGAAGAATGAATTTTAAAAAAATAAGTAATTCAAATTTCCTGTCATTATGAGTCTGTGGGTGGTAATGATTTCATATTAGTATTTATATCCTAAATCAGGAACAGGTGGCCACTGCTGTTTTACTGCCAGTTTTCTGATGGGCATTTATTTTAAATCCTGGACACCAAAGTTTCCACTGCTACTCTCTCATTACTTTCATTACTTCCTTTAAATCAGCTATGCTGCCAAGAGTGCCACCTCTCAGGACCAACCTGCAGAAGATTTAAAGAATGAAAAATAATGTCTCATTTCTTTCTGTATTTAGAACTGCAGGACCACCCTGTATTTAACACAAGTATGTGTTTCTGTTCTGTCAAACTCAAAACTCATAGGTCCATGATGTCAGGATAATAATTGCATATCTGTTTCTTTCTTGTCTCTCATTCTCAGCACATGTATAACATACATTTTTTCCTGGAAGATTTCTTCACTTTATGCAAATAAACCGTGCAAATACATACTAGCAAGTTGATAACCAGTGTTAATCTAGGACCAGCCAGGGCCATCCTTCTAGACTAATAAGGTCTCTGTCACAAGATATGGAATAGGATCAAAACATATGAGGGAAATTTGTAAAATAAAAACAGACTGTGTCAAAATAGAAAATATTATTTTAGTCATATGGCTTTAAGGTTTCCACCAGTTATAAATGTAAAATAAATGAGATCTTATACTCTCTGTCATTCATTTATGATGTGTGTATACTTAGTAGTATTACAATATGTATGCATCCTAGTAATTATTACAACTACTGATAGAGATAATAC
>ML106879.1:0-21647 GCA_003697995.1 Taxidea taxus jeffersonii
AAAAAAAAAAAAAACCTTCCGGAAGGAAATGTAGAGAAGAGACTCCTTGACTTTGGTATTGGCAATGATGTTTTTCTGGATGGAATATCAAAGTCACAAATAACAAAGGAAAAATAAAAGTTTTGGCACAGCAAAGGAAACAATTAACAAAATGAAAAGGCAACCTGGGAGAAAAGTTGTACAAACCATATATCAGATAAGAAATTAATACCCAAATCTGTAAAGAACTCATACACCTTACTAGAAAAGACACAATCTAATTTTAAAAATGGACAGAGGAACTAAATAGACATTATTCTGAAGAAGACATCCAAATGGCCAACAAGTACATGAAAAGTGGTTCAACATCACTAATCAGGAAAATGCAAATCAAAACCACAATGAGCTATCACTGCATTTGTTAGAATGGTTATAATCAAGAAGACAGGAAATAAGTGTTGGCAAGGATGTGGACAAAAGGGAACACTTATATGCTGTGGTGGGAATGTAAATTGGTTTAACTGCTATAAAAAACAATATGGAGATTCCTAAATATTAAAAATCAGTCTGCCACATGATCCAGCAATTCCACTTCTGGATATGTAAACAAAGGAAATAAAAAAGAATATTGCAGAGAGAGATGCTCCAACTTTATTGCAATGCCATTCATAATATCAAGATCTAGAAACAATGTAAATTCCACATATGAATGGATGGATAAAGAAGATGGTGTGTGTGTTTATGTGTATAATATTCAGTCGTGAGAGAGAGACATCCTTTCATTTGTGTCAACATTAATGGACCTTGAGCATATTATGCTAAGTGAGATAAGACTGCAAAAGACAAGTACTAGATGATATCACTTAAATGTAAAATCTAAAAGAAAGCCAAACTCATAAAAATAGAAAGTAAAATGGTTATAATAGAGGATAGGACACATGTTGTTTAAGGGTAAAAACTTCTAAAAATAGTAAATAACTCCTAGAAATCTAAGGTACATTGTAGTGAATATAGGCAACAATATTGTGTTGTAATCATCAAACTTGCTAAAAGACTGGATCTTAATGATCTTCCACCAAAATTAAAGAACAATTATGTAACTTGATAGAGGTATTAATTATCTCTACAATAGCAATCATAACAATCTATAAATGTATCAAATTAACATGTACACTTTAAATTTATACATTGTGATATGTCAACATATTTCAGTAGTAAAATCATTTGTCTTATCTGAATTTTTTTAAAACATTTAGTTCTGAATTTGTATGTGTAAATTTCATTTTTTTAAAGACTTTATTTGACAGCACAAGCAGGAGGAACATCAAGGAGAGGGAGAAGAAGGCCTCCTGCAGAGCAGGGAGCCCAGTATTGAGCTCTATCCCAGACCCTGGGCTCATGACCTGAGCCAGAGGCAGATACTTAACTGAGCCACCCAATCACTCCTTAACTTTTAATTTTTAACAAAGTCTGAAGGAGCAGATGTTACTCAAACATTATCATCCCACAGATTTTGTAATGTACAGAATTTTAGATCATTTTTTTCTTTAACATTTATTATGAGTAGTCACAGAGAACTAATATTTTTAACATTGCATAATCCTTATGTTTTTTCTTATTTAACTACATGGCCTCAGAATTTTTAAATATCTAGAAGTAGAA
Source organism: Taxidea taxus jeffersonii (assembly GCA_003697995.1). Taxonomy (NCBI): domain Eukaryota; kingdom Metazoa; phylum Chordata; class Mammalia; order Carnivora; family Mustelidae; genus Taxidea; species Taxidea taxus. The sequence continues at coordinate 1,642 of ML106879.1, forward strand.
TTATTTCAGGCTAATCTTTTATTTTACAATAAGAATTTTGAGAATAGTAATTCCTAATGATATATCAAGTGCTTTTTTTCCTCCTTTGGATAAGGACTGAGAATAGAATCACTATGTCATGTGGTCCACATCAATATTCTCCTTTTACATATTGGAATACCTCAGTACCACCCTGGACAAACACATCATAACTTTTGATTAGAGACAATTAATTAAGTTTGATAACAATTATCTTTGGGGTTTCTGTGGATTAAAGGGTTGCTGACAATTGATTACTTCTCTAAGTAATTACTGATATAGTTTGGTTTAAGTTGGCCATTTTGTTATTTGTTTTCTATTTGTTCCACATTTTTCACTTATTTTTTTTCATTTATCCTACCTTCTTCTAGTATTATTATTATTTTCATTTTTTCTACTCCACTGTATCTTTTATATTGGCCTTAATTATTTTTAATTATACCACTTAACACAGAGAAAGGTATCTTGCAATAGTATATTCATATTTCTTTTTACTCATTGCCCTTTGTGTTTTTATTGTCATAGTTTTTAGTTTTCCCGATCAAAGCAGAAAGAAAAACAAAAGGTGAAGATAGCTTAAGGGACTAATGGGGACATCATCAAGCACACTATCATTGCCATTATAGGGGTCATAGAAGGAGAACAGTGTCAGAAAGGGACAGAAAACTTATTTAAATAGATAAAGACTCCTCTAATGTGAAGAAGGAAACAGACATCAAAATCCAGATAGTGCACAGAGTTCCAAAAAAAAGATGAAACAGAGACCCATATTTTCAAGACACATTATAGCCTAAAGTTAAAGAGATAATCTTAACTACAGCAAGAGAATAACAAAGTTTGGGGGTTTTTTTTTTGTTTTTTTGTTTTGTTTTGTTTTGTTTTGTTTTACAGCAGAAAATTTGTGGGCAAGGAGGAATGGCATGATTTATTCAAAGTGCTGAAAGAAAAACACTGCGAACCAAGAATAGTCTACTTGGCAAAGTTGTCCTTCAGAATTGAAGGAGAGATAAAGAGATTTCTAGGTAAGCAAAAACTAAAAGAAGTCATCACTAGAATGGCTTTAAAAGAAATGTTAAAGAGAATTCTTTAAGTGGATACTAAAGGGCACTTATTAGTAACAGGAAAACATATGAAAATATAAATCTTATGGGTAAAGAGAAAGATACACTAAAATTTGAAATAATGTAATGTTTTAAAGGTAGTAGTCACTTATAATATAAGGTTAGATGACCAAAGTAGTAAAAATAAGTAAAACCACAGTAATGTGTTAAGGGGTACACAAGATCATGTAAATTATGACATCAATGACAAAAATCTTGGGAGTGGGTGGTTAAAAAAGGTAGAACTTTAGAATGCATTCAAACTTAAGTTGTTATGAACTTAAAATAGATTATTATAAGTATGTTCTTTCATGTCAGCCTTATGGTAACCACAAAAAAGAATTTAAGGATAACACTAAAGAAAATAATCAAATTATAAGAAAAGAAGGTAAGAGGGAAAAATGAACAGAACTACAAAATAGCCAGAACATCATGAACACAATGGCAACAAATATATACCTATCAAAAATCACTTTACATGCAAATGGACTAAATTATCCAATAAAAAGACAGAGCAGTTGAATGGATTTAAAAAAAAAAAAAAAAGACATATGTTGCCTAAACTAGACTCAGTTTAGATGTACTAAACGTGAAGGGGTAGAGAGAGATACTCTCTACAAATGTAAACAAATAGAAAGCTTGGGTAGCTATTCTTATATCAGAAAAAATAAACCTTAAGACAAAGAATGAAATGAGAGACAAAGATAACTATGTAATTAAAAGAGAGGCCAATCTAACAAGAGGATATAATACTTATGTACCCAACATAGGAGAACCTAAATATATAAAGAAAATATTAACAGACCTAAAAGTAGAAATAGACAGCAATACATTTATAGAGGACTTCAATACCCCACTTTAATGAAGGGATAGATCATCCCAAACACACAAACAAAAAAAAAAAAATCAATAAGAAAACATCAGACTTAAACAACACTTGATGCAATAGACTTAACAGATATATACAGAACATTCTATCCAAAAGCAACAGGATACACATCTTCTCAAGTACACGTGGAATATTCTCCCAAATAAACCAGATATTAAGCCACAAAACAAGTCTTAACCAGTTTGACTGAAATCATATCAAACATCTTTCTGGACCACAATGGTATGAAATTAGAGATTAATTACAAGGAGAAAACTGGAAAATGTACAAGTATGTGGTTAAAAACAATATACTACTGAATAATCAATGAGTCAAAGAATCAAAAGAGATATAAAAAAAAAAAAACGAGACAAATGAAAATGGTAAAAACAACATACCAAAAACTTTATGGGATACAGCACAAGCAGTTCTAATGGGGAAGTTCGTTGCAATAAATGCCTACATCAGGAAACAAAAATCTTAAATATACAACCTAACTTTATACCTCAGATAACTAGAAAGGAAAGAACAAATGAAGCCCAAAGTTAATAGAAGGAAAGAAATAAAGAACAAAGCAGAAATAATGAAATAGAGACTGCAAAGACAATAGAAAAGATCAATGAAACTAAGCTTTTTTTTTTTTTAATACAGACAAAATTGTCAAACCTTTAGCTAAGAGTCATCAAGGAAATAAAAGAGGACTAGATTAGAAATGAAAGAAGAAACATTACTGTAGACATACAAAAGATCATAAGAGACCACTATCAATTATACACCAGTAAATCAGACAACCTAGAAGAAATAGATAAATTCCTAGTCATATACAACCTACCAAGACTGAATCAAGAAGAAACAGAAAATATGAATTGATATCTAGTATGGAAAGTTAATGAAAAATCAGAAACCTGACAAAGAAGAAAAATGTAGGATTAGATGGCTTCACTAGTGAATTCTACCAATCATTTAAAGATTAATAACAATTCATCTCAGACTCTTTCAAAAAAATAGAGAACACTTCTGAACTCATTTTATAAGACCAGCAATACCCTGATACCAAAACCAGACAAGGACACTATAAAAAAGAAAACCACAGGTCAATATTCTTGATGAATACTGATATAAAAATACTCAAGAAAATATTAACAAATTTAAAAAAAGAAAATATTAGCAAATTTATTTCAATAGTATATTAAAAGGATAATATACCATGATCAAGTGGTATTTATCCCAGGAATAAATTTATTCCAGGAATGGAAAGGTGTTTTGATATCTGAAAATCCATCAGTATGATGCACTATATTAACAAAATGAAGGATAAAAATTATATTATTATATCAATAGATGCACAAAAACATTTGACAAAATTCAATTTCCATTTTAGATTAAAAACTATCAACAGGGGCACCTGGGTGGCTCAGTGGGTTAAGCCTCTGCCTTCAGCTCAGGTCATGATCTCAGAGTCCTGGGATCAAGCCCCATATTGGGCTCTCTGATCAGTGGGGAGCCTGCTTCATCCTCTCTCTCTGCCTACTTGTGATCTCTCTCTCTCTCTCTCTCTGTGAAATAAATAAATAAAAATCTTAAAAAAAAAAAAAAAAACTATCAACAAAGTGGGTATAGAGAGAATGTACCTCAACATAATAAAGGCCAAAAAGAAGATAAGCCCGTAACTATTATTATACTCAATGGTGAAAAGATAAAAGCCTTTTCCTTAAGATCAAGAGCAAGGATGCCCACTTTTGCCATTTCCATTCAACATAGTTATCAGAAGTCCTAGCCAGAACAATTAGGCAAGAAAGAGAAACAAAAATCATCCAAATAAGACAGGAAGAAGTACAGGGCACCTGGGTGGCTCAATTGGTGGGGCGTCTGACTCTTGATTTCAGCTCAGGTCATGATCTCAGGATCCTGAGATTGAGCCAGTGTTGGGCTTCATACTGGGTGTGGAGCCTGCTTAATATTTTCTCTCTCCCTCTTCCTCTCCCCCACCCCTCTTGCTCATGTGCTCTTGCTCTCTTTCTCTCTCTCTCTTTAGTTCAAAAAAAGGAGGAAGTACAATAGTGACTATGTGCAGATGACATGATATTATATGTAGAAAATCCTAGACACTCTACAAAAACCTTAGAATACAAAAAAAAGCAAAGTTACTAGTTAGATCAATATACAAAAACCAGTTTTTTTAATGTATAATGAACTATCAGAAAGAGAAATTAAGAAAATGATCCTATTTACATTTACATCAAAAAGAATGATGCCTCAGAATAAATTTAATCAAGTAGGTGAGTGACCTATATGTGGAAAACTATAAGAAACTGATGATAAAAAATGAAGACACAAGTAAATGGAAAGATTTTCCATGCTTGTATATGGTAAAAAATTAGAATTTCTTTGGGTAGGACGGACATTTTTACAATCTACAGATTTAATGCAACTCTTATCAAAATGCCAATGGCATTTTTCACAGAAATAGAAAAATCAAGGAAGGAAAACATATAACAGATGCAAAGACCACAAAGAACTTTGCATGTTTACATAAAAGAAAGCAAGCCCCAGTAACTGGAACTCAGAAAAAGAAGAGATGACCTGTAGAATGGAGCAGGTAGAAATCAGAATATGTAGTCTTACAGGCCAAGGTCAAAAGTTTTGCTTTGTCCTAAATACAATAATAAGTCATTACAGGGTATTTTTATGTTTTTGTTTTGTCTAACAGAGAGTTACAATTTGATTTCAGTTTTTAAAAGATAAAGTCAGTTGCAGTGTACAAACAAGGTCTTGTAAGGAAATAAGTGTGGGAATGGAGATAACAGAGTTAGCTCAGTTAAAAATGATATGGATTTGGACTAGCACATGACAGTGGAGATGGAGAGAAGTGAGCCAGTTTAAGATATTTTAGAGATAGAACAAACATGATCTATTGGAAAATTAAATATGGGCAGGCAGTCAGGAGAAATAGAGAAAAATCCAGGGGTTTTGACTTGGGAAATAAGTCCTAGAATATTATGATACGTTGCAACATAGTTGTCAAGATGCTAAATTTCTTTCCACTAATTATATCATGCAGATATTTCCCTGACAGTACAGAGACAATAAGATACAATATAAGGAGAAATTAACTATGAAACAGAAGACTTTGGTAACTTACTTTCTGTACAAGGCTTTCTCTCAAACCAAAAGCTATAAAAATAACTACCAAATGATTGGGAGAATTAAATGAGGTAACATAGACAAAAGTAATCAGTGTACTACCTAGCACATAGTATCTATTCAGTGTGTGCTGGTTAAATCTGAATACAGATACATTCTAAAAAACTTAATGAATGATGGAAGGTATGCTGGTACCCTTGGATTAACTTTTTAACCTTTTGTTTTTTAATATCAGAGATAGAGACTGAGAAACACCTATTCTGAAAAGTCATACATTTACCTTTTTTTTTTCAAAAGGGTTCTTCAGATGTTAATCTTGTCAAGTTGGATATCAATCAGATTTAGCTATACCTAAATAAGATAACTTGTAGATGCTATCGGTATATTTTCTAAAATGTGTCACAAACTAAACTATCAAAAGAGGGTGTAAGAAATTGAATAATTTGACATTAGATTTTTAGGGGTAAACTCCATCTCAGCTCTTGTTTATGATTTATGTAAAACAATTAAATCTCTCTACACTGAGGTTTTCATAATGGTAGCAGATGACCAGAATATACTACATTCCTTGCTGATAACAGTCAATCAGATGATGAGTTTATATTCATAAAAAATCCTTTTTCAATTCTAAAACATTAATTCCTTATGCAAATGTTTATTGAATATATGTTATATCCCTAATCAAGCACGTACATTCTTAGAGCTAATAGTCTAGTTGTAGGTAAACAGGAAATAACTGTATTAATAAATCAATCAATAACACAAGTAATCGCTTCTCGGCCTTTTGGCTAAGATCAAGTGTAATAACACAAGTAATAAGGGAATTAATGTATGAGTCAATAAAAACACAAGACAATTTAATAATTTTAATAATTGGGCCAAAAGGGAAATAAAAACAGGAAGATGTAAGAAATGGATAGTAACTTGGACCGAGTGGGTTACTTTAGTCCATGCAGGCCCTACTAAGTAAGGAAATATCATTGCAACTGGAATGTGAAAGATGAAAGTAATTCAACGTAGCAATAATATGAGAAGGTAGAGTTCTAGAGCTATATAACAACAAATATAAATGTCTAAACCAAGAACACAGAATGTTGGAGGAAAAGAAAAAAGCTAAAATGGACAGAGAATAGGAAACAGGGTAGAAAGTAATGTAAGAAGAGGTTAGAGAATAGGCAGGGGCCAAATTACTTATAACTGGATAGGGTATGGAAAGCAATTTGGATTTTCCTAAAGCATGACAGAACATGGTTAGAATATTTTCAACAATAAAGCTACATATTTCAAAATAATCATTTGGTCAAAGACAAGATTAGAAACAAACAGATTGTTTGCAAGGTTGGTAATCATGGCTAGAGAAATCATAGAGAAGAAGAAAAATAATAAATTTGGGATACATATTGCAAGGAGGGTTGACAGAAATTGATGATAGATTAGATGTACAGAAGAGGGAAGTCAATAATGATTCCTATGTAAATACACACACACACACACACACACACACACAAGGAAGTGGATCAATGTTGACATCATTTACTGAGATGTAGAAGAAAGCTGGGACAGGGGCAAAATGAGAAGAGGTGGCACCATAACAGGGTTCTATTTGAGACAAATGAAGTTTAGAATGCCTACTACATATTTGTAGGGAGATGTTGAAAAAGTAAGATAGTCGAGTATGTTATTTTAAGACCCACAACTAACACAAAATGTCAAATAAATTACTGTTATCAGTGCTAATAGTATGGCATTTTTATCTCACTATATCCAGTATTCTAGATTGCCACTTGGATGCCTAGATAACTACCCACCCAGCACCTCGAGAACAATCATGTCTACAATTAAATATGTAAGATCCTAAACTTGTTAAGGCCAAGCCATAAGAGTATTCCTAAAGCAGATCCTAGGTTATGGTTGAATGTATTCCCTTTTTCTTTTCTCTTTTATCTTCTCTAAATTTCATCAGCAGTAATAAATGTTATACTTCTAAAATGCATTTTAAAATTTGAGATACCATTTTTTAATTCTTTGTTTAATGTGTTGTGAAAATATAAAGCAATAATCAATTGAGAAAACAAACGATTGAGAAAAACTTTTTCCCATCTATATTCAAATCAAACATCCTAATTATCTTCCCAACACACTTTTAGTTTTATCAAAAGTAGGTTTATGTTTCATATTCCAAAGTCATCTTCTAAATGATAAACCTACATTAAAATCAGTCAATTTTGAATTATTCTAATTGATTATATTGGAAATTTTTTTTAAGATTTTATTTATTTATTTGACAGACAGAGATCACAAGCAGGCAGAGAGGCAAGCAGAGAGAGAGGAAGGGAAGCAGGCTCCCTGCTGAATAGAGAGCCCGATGTGTGGCTCGATCCCAGGACCCTGGGATCATGACCTGAGCCGAAAGCAGAGGCTTAACCCACTGAGCCACCCAGGTGCCCCAAATTTTTTTAATATTTAGTAGGTAATGTTCTAAGTTTTCTTTTAGCTGTCAGAACATAAATTGATTTTCAATTTCCTCTTCAATGAAATATAATTAGTAATATTCCCAACTGAGGGGGGAAAACATTCAATTAAAAAACAATCCACTTCAGTAAGTTAGAATTTAATTTCAGGTGTCATTACATGCAGCAGCATTAAAACACTTCAACATTTATATCTATTTTCAAGATATGTGCAGAAATACTTCAGTTTGTCAAGGATGTCACATTGTTTTAGGAAAGGCATGAGTAGTCTTAGGAAATGAAATGTTACCACCAAAATTGTGAAATATAATAATCCCTATCAGCAATCAATGACCTGTAACCAAAATGCGCATATAAGAGAATAAAACCTTATAATGAAATACTCCTTAGGGAGAATATTAGAAAAATGTACTTAGAGGATATTAAACTCAGTATTTAATTGGGTAGTTACTGTTGCACATAAATTTGTATATCTTTTTAAAAACTGCCTCCTGTAGAAGTAGCTTCCCTATATTTGATTGTCTTTTAATCAAAAAAGCAGATAGAATCAAGTGGTTTATATACAGTAAGCATACCAAACAATGCATTCCACAGAATCCTAAAACAAAGTTTTTATACATTTAAATTACTGAGTATCATGCTGAGTCTTGGAAATAGTGCTTCAAATATATTTAGTTCGTAATATTTCTTATATTGACAACACTAGAGGGAGAAAAAGTGTATTTTCTTTCCTTATCATTGACACTAACGCCTTTTTATATGATAAGCTTTTGAGGAAACCAAGTAAAAACAATTTTAAAATATTTGTAAATCTAAGGATATTACACCTACATTGTCTAATTGCCTTTGTACTCTCTATCAAGAAGGACCATGTCTTTCACAAAACAAGATTAGAAAATAGAAACAAATATACTAGTTTGAGCTATATGAAATTCCCAATAATTTGATCATTTCTTATTTGCAAAACTATTTTTCTGATTCAACATAATATATAAGAGAACAGTAAGGATATTAATCAGTCTTGTATGTTTCAGACACCTACAAGGAGTTACTTTTCCAGTTGTGGTGAAGAGTATATATGCTTTGTAAATAACTCAAACTTTTAAATAACTAAAAGCTCCATATGCATCTAACTTTTAACTTTATTCACTTTTATGTCATCATGTACAAAAAAGAATAAAGAATTTTTTTATTAAGATGAACTTGAGCATTCAATTTTAGTCTCACTAAGGAAACAATGTAAGAAACAATAGTTTATAACTACTTAAATTTTATGTCTATATTAAAGGGCACTTATTTTTTTTCTCCACTTTCACCTAATCACATCTCAGAACTTTCCAAAATCCATGTGCCACCTTAGCAGCTTCTCATTAAATGTCAGATCATCTACTGTCTACCACATTGGCTTTTTAATACAAGCTTGATATTATCTAATTAGTGAGAACTTTATCTTATGGGAAATGAAATTGTGTGAAAGCCCAGTTATTACAAAACTGCTGCCTCAGTCTCAAGGAAATTGTTAAGGAAGCCACGACTCTAGTGTTTCATTTTATCTTGTAACTTTTCCCAGTTCCCATCTATGGTCTTGGGAAATCAAAGGAAACTCTGTACAGTGAGACCAGCAATTGTGCTTCAACAAGAATCCATGAAAGGTCAGCTGCTTCAGTCTGATCTTTTAGACTTGCATACATTAAATACAAAATCCAGTAGTCTGCAGATTCAATATTTAAGACTTAGCAAAAAGAAGAGAGTTGGAGAGTATTTAACAACGCTACTCCGCAAATTCCTTATATATACTTGAATAGCTCTGGTGACAGTTCTTACCTGTTCTTTACTTACCCCACACAGGGAAAAATCCTTGATCCCAAATTCACAAGAAACATGCCAACTCACTAACCCACTAATGGAAGGGGTAGTTTTTGTTCATTAAAATTAAGTCAGAAAAATCTGAGAGTAATTCTATAATATATACCTGAAATTAAGACTCCATTGTAATCTCAAAGGCAAAGCGGGGCCTCTTCACAAGTAGATAATGTTTTCTGTTCATAAAATGCTTTTACCTGTGATTTTATTTTACCATTAGTAACATCTAAGGTATAAGAAAATCCCACTTTACTGTTGAGGAAAAGTAAGCCTAAGTGAATTAGGTTTGCTCAAGTTGACACAGCAAGTGGCAGAAATAAAACTAAAATTCTTACTATCTGACTACATACATGTCTCTCTTTTTAATCATGGAAATTCTTTTCCATACAATGCTATATTAGTTTGAGATGGGCAACACAGTGATTGACAGTTCTAGACATCACTCACGGCTCATGATGAGTGTAGTCACCATACAACATTGTTACAATATTACTGACCATATTTCCTATGCCATAACTTCATCTCCATGATTTACTGATACCTAGAAGTTTGTACCTCTTAATCCTCTTTACCTATTTCACTATTATATTGTGGAATATTTGCTAACTATGGAATATACAAATAATGCTAAACATATTATGGGATATACAAAGACAGCCTCACTAAAGCTTAAACATTGGTATTTTGCTGTCTTTTATTCCCTGATCTGGAGACCTGGCCGCAGTCAATTCCTGTCATTATGTGACATTTTATTGCTTATAAACATTGTCACTAAAGAATCAATGATAACCCTGAATTCAATGTCAGTTCAGTAGTCATTAACTATATTTAAGTCCTAAGAGAGGAGCTAGGAGAGAACTCTTTCCTCTTTGAGTCAAACCAAAACAATCAAAATAAGATGAAAAATGAACAATTTATAACAAAACAAATAACCAAAAGAAAAAAAAATTGTTCAAGAAATTCAGGTTTTGCACAGCTATTTTAATCTCTAGTAAAATATATTTTTTTCTTCATTCTTTTGTGCTATTCCAATTAATGAATTTGGAGGAAAAAAAAAACAGCAAATTTAGGTTTTTTTTTGTTACATGGTTCTCTCCTACCAGTTTAAGCATGAATAATTCTTTACCTTTAAAAGTTACAAAAAAAAAACCTAAAAATCCTGGATGTTTGTGTCTTCATATACTTTTGCATTGCCTTCTTGTATATGATACTTAGAAAACTAAGCTCCAGAAACACTAATTTTTTATTATTTCTTTACAAACATTACCAGTATTTACTCTTCCGTATAAGCAAGTGGGTATTTTTAGTCTTTTTTTTTTTTTTGACACAAAGAGCTAGAGCACAACCAGGGAGAATAGTAGGAAGAGAGGGAGAAGCAGACTGCTGAGCAGGGAGCCTGATACAGGCCTTGATCCCAGGACCTTGGGATCATGACCTGAGTTGAAGGCAGATACTTAACCATCTGAGCTGCCCAGGCACCCTGCATAAACATGTTTTTAAAAAACTATTACTGTTGATGACTTAGCTAATTTTGCTAAACTTGTTTTGGTTTTCTATAGCAATATAGTAGTAACATTAGGAATTCAATGCACTTTTACAACATCTTTGGGTAGGAAAAAGATGAGATTGCCATCAAATTATTGTTGGGATGTGTGTGCATAATGGCATTACCAAATAAAGATATGTCCATGCATGGAATAAATAAAAGGATGAAATTGGCCAGGTATAATGTGTAAGGTCAATTAATTTGGTCTTTCTAACTCATAAAACATTTGTAGACAATACCAATAATATTAAAACTTTAGGTCTCGGAAAAAAATGCAGTGCTAAAGATGTAAACATTGATACTCCTGAAGCAATGTACAATTTAGCCTTCATTGGAAAGACAAGAATATTGTTGTGCAGTGGACTGGAGGGAACTTGAATTAGCTCAGTCAATTAAGTCATGATTAATTTATGTTAGATCCCACTCTCCTGAGTCTATAAAAGCCAAGACTTTAACCGGCAGTATTTAGTTTAATAAAAGTAAAGTCTTTAAAAATGAATTCGAGAGAGGAGGAGAGACAAAATCTACTACTGACACAATCAATAGACAGCAAGATTCCCATTTTAATTTGTGTCAATGGAAGTTAAAATAAATTTAGAAGCTAAGAAGAACAGGGTTGCTCCCTTCACACGGATAACCAAATCTCCCAGATAGTTATTAGTATGACCTATACAACAGCCCTGCCTGGACGTTGACAAATCTTAAGCATGTGCACGACAGCAAAGGTTTTCTTTGCAGCAACTGCCACCGCTAGTGAGAGTTCATGTTCTCTCTGGGTCTAACAAGAAACATTCAATTGCTAGAGCCTTCGGTCAAAAATGATTCTACAGGGGCTGTGAGTAGATTTGGATTATCTAATTATCCATCTGAACATACTACATGAGCTTAATGGGCCTTTGTGCATTTAGGGTATATTGAGAGAGGGTATATGTGGTTACAGACCTGGCTGGGTTCCTAAACCACAGAGAAAATTACAGAGACTCGTTCAATCTATTCAAGTTAAAAAGCAAAACTGAACCTTAAGGAAAATGTCTAAGCTCCATTCACACAGTGGCTCAGAGAGTCAAAATATTGCGCAAACCATGTGGTTGAAGACAGCATTAGCAACTGGGACAGATCTTTCTTTGCAAGAAACCTGTGATGGAGGTATACACCTTTAGGAATATCTCCTTGGCTCATGAAGAAAAATGACATATTTGACTCACCGCATTTTTCTAAAACATTTGAGTAAACATGACCTATGTAATCTGAGTTCTAGAAAAGTCATGAATAATGTCATCATATGGGATTGACAATGATAGAGAAATGATTGTGTGTGATGCAGTGAATGTATTCTACAAGTTCAGATATTACACTCCCTACAGAACCGTGTATGGCTATTGCTAGACCAAAGAGCAAAGCAATTGGGAACTTAGGATCTGGAGTCAGACTGCCGGGGTTTCAAATCCAGTCCTGTCATGTACTAGTTGTGCAGTCTAAACGATTTAACTTCTCTGACCTCAGTTTTTTGATATAATAGAGATAATAAAGGTCTCCACTCTATAGGTTATCATGAGGATGAAATAAAATATGTATATAACATCCTTAGCACATTGCCTGGCATGTAGTAGAAGCTCAGGAAACATTAGATTTAATTTTTATTTGTTGTTTTCATGTCACTTACCACCTTACTTGCAGAATATATGAGGTGGTATGGGGCGGGGGGCATTATCAGTTTCTGGCTAGAACATACAGTTGCATGGTTCTAAGCCCTTTGTTTTGTGCTAAGAAAAAAAGAGCAGAATGGGATGAATTAGAACCATCTGTTTACCTATTAGTTATTTTCTATCCTTATTTTTAATATGTCAACATAATATGGTTGTATGCATTATAATATAAATCTTAAAAATCACAACATGTCATACAAAATGTTGAAGTCACATTTAATTTGCTTTTTTACTTATTTATACTTCTTGTAGAATAAATAAACAGAAGTATATTTATATTTATTTATACTTACTTATACTATTGATTTTTAACATAGACTTACAAGGGAGAGAACCATACCTCAGATTTTCATCTCAAACTTAACATTTTTTTATGTTCTAGGAATTCTGGCTAAGGGTACCATGTCAGATATGAAGTAGATGCTCAAAAAAAATGACAATGAGAAAGACACCCTTGCCATAATTGTAAATGCCTAAGTGCTTGCATTATCCTTCATGAACCACATGCTTCAAGTAGGGATCAAGCACAGCCATCGATCCTTCTCACAGGCAATGTGGCATAAACTAAGGAGTCCCATCTTTGTGACGTGCCATGTTTCATTGCTGCCAGCATGAGAGTTTTTCGTTTTTGTTTTTTTTTTTTCTGCAAAAGTCAGTGAGTAGATAATGATATAGTAGCTCAAATGTGTCATTTTTCCAGCAGTAACTATCATGGTTTCTATCGGTCTAGAAAAATCAACAATGCCTTGTTCACACTGAAGCATGAACTGTCAATGAAAAGAAGGTGTTTTTGACAACAATGGCACTTGTTGTATTAGGGTCTTGAAAACAAAACCAGAAGAGAAAGATATGATAAGTGTCCTGTTCTCTGCAGTGGGTAGGACAATGCCCTTGTGTAATGATAGACTGATGTCTCCATAGGGGAAAATAACAAAAATGAACTGCTTTCTTGGTATGACAAAGGATGTATCACTAGAAATAAATTTTAAAAATTGGTTAGAAACACACACACACACACACACAAACATGGAGACCTTGTATGTCTGTACCAAAGTCAGGTACCTTTTTGGAAAGTGAGGAAAATGGTAAGAATTATTATTCCATGTGCCTATTAACCTAAAATCTTCATTTGCAAAATTAATTTTCTTATAAAGGAATACCTACCTGTCCATTGTTAGCAACTTGGGAAATACAGATGGACAAAAAGAGGATCATTTAAATAATTCATTATCCCATTACCTACTTTTGCACCAGCCCAACACATTTTATACAAAGAAACTACTGTGATCTTTCTAAATTGTTAATCACTTAGAGCCCCCAAATGCCTTCCTGCACACCTAAAATAAAGTATATATTTCCATGCCTACACAGTCCAAAATGACCTGATATTGGATACTCTCACTTCCTCCCAAATTTCTCACCATTCTCACACCAGTTCCTTTTGCTCCAGCCAAGAACTGAACTGAGAGTCATCAAACAAGCCAAGCACATTCCTAGCCCAGGACATTTTCTTGGCTGCTTCTTGATTGGAATATTCCTCACCCAGATCCTCAGCCTATGTTGTGCACTGCATTCACATCTCTACTCAGACATCATCCCCTTAGAGGCCCTCCCTGACAACCACACCAACCCCCCTCCCTCCCATGACACCCTCTCCTTTACCCAGCCATTTCTTTACCTCTGTACTGCTGATCACTTCTTTACTTTATATTGCTATGCAGTCATTGATCTCCATTGCTTTGCACAACAATTGCACATTGTTGCGCAAATCCACTAACATGTAAGCTGCTTAAGGATGGGAACTTGGTCTGTTTTGTTCATCAGAGCACCCACAGTGCTAGTAAAGTTCTTGACCCATAGTGTGCTCTCAACAAATATTTGTTGAATAGGGGTGGGCTGGGCAGTTGAGTGTCTGATTCTTGGTTTTGGCTCAGGTCATGATCTCAGAGTCATACCTTGGGCTCCATACTCAGCATGGAGGCTGCTTTTCACTCTCCCTCTGCCCATCCCCCTACTCTCTCTCTAATAAATAAATAAATCTTTAAAAATAAATAGCTGTTGAATAAATACTCAAGGTTAATATTTTGGTTATTAAAGTTAAAAAAATGATGTTTGAAGGTGCTTGTTTGTACCAGTCATTCTTCTAAATGCTTTCCATGTGTGAAGTTATGAATGAGGAAATTGAGGCACAGGGATGTTAAATAACTGGCCCAAGATGCAATTAGGAAATGATGGGACTAGACTATGAACACAAGCAGTCTGGCCACAGAGCCAAACTCTCAATCACTAGTTCTTCCTTTCCTTCCTCTCTCTCACATATACTCACATGCATAGTATACACACAAAGTCATACCAGACAGAGTGTTTGGAGTATGCAGTCCCACATAATTAATTATCCTCTGGCAGCATCATTTTATGCCTCTGCCATATTCCACCTGTGAGTTTGCCAGAAGCGCTTTATTTGGGGGGGGGTGCATATTTTAATTTTATTTTTTTACTTGGATTCAATTAGCCTATGTATAGTACATCATTAGTTTTTTATATAATGTTCATCATTTCACTAGTTGTGTATATATAACACTCCATGCTCATCACATCATATGCCCTCCTTATTGTCCATCACCCAGTTACCCCATCCCCCGACTCACCTCCCCTTTCACAACCCTCAGCTTGTTTCCCAGAGTTGAGTCTCTTATGATTTGTCTCTCTCTCTGATGTCTTCCCAGTTTTCCCTCTCTTCCGCCTGTGGTCCTCTGCACTATTCCTTATGTTCCACATATGAATGAAACCATATAAAAACTGTCTTTCTCTGATTGACTTATTTCATTTAACATAATACCCTCCAGTTCCATCCATGTAAATAGTAGGTATTCATCCTTTTTAATGGCTGAGTAACAGTCCATTACATACATGAACCACATCATCTTTATCTATTCATCTGTTGAAGGACATCTTGGTTCTTTCCATAGTTTGGCTATTGTGGACATAGCTGCTATGAACATTGAGGTGCACATGCCCTTTCTTTTTTGCTACACTGGTATCTTTGGGGTAAATACCTAGAAGTGCAATTGGGTCATAGAGTAGCTCTATTTTTAACTTTTTGAGGAAGCCATTATCATATCATGGACACTTAGAACTGTTTTTCCTTCACTACTGTTATAATTAATGTTATTTATAAATCAAATTATCAGATTAAAATGATGTATGGTCTCCAGGTCTAAAAAAATTATATTAACATGTTCTCTAAAAAAATTAATGTAATATCTATTTTTTCATATCCTTGCAAATCTAAGTGCACATATGTATTAAATTTTAATCATCATGATAAAAATTTTATATTTGAATTTTAATTGTTTGCTTTTTAATGGGGCTGAACTTTTTTATGACTTTATTTCTTCATTTTGTATTTCCCATTTTGAGTAAAATTTTAAAATTTAGTCTTATACTTGGTATTATATTTTGATATCCTTTTTTGTTTATAATCTCCTTGAAATTTTTCTTATGTCAAAAAGAAATTTCAGTTATATAATTGTGTGTGTGAACAAGTGTGTATCTTTTATTCTGTGGTTACCAATTAGTTTTATATATTAATAAACAAATGTCCTCATACCTACCATATTCAAGCTACTTTTAAGTCCTTGGTTTTATTTACATGCTTTTATTCTAGAACAGAAACCAGGTTTGCAAGCACTGTGTTTTGGTAAATTACTATCTTTGGATCCTAAACCATTGGACACACCTGGTATTTCCTCTAAAAGTGAAGAATTAGTCAAAAGAAAGCAAATTAGAAGAAACTAACATTTTGGTCTGCATTTCACCCATCTATGGACTTGGCCTCCTTTCTGAGACTACCAAAGAGAAGCAAGGATGTAGATAATGGTATGTGTACAAGAGAGATAAAGTGCCAGAGTCATTTTATGATTTTACATTTTATCTTCACCTAGGTGGTTACTGAGTAATTTATTGCAAAACTGTGCCAGGCCAAAAAAGAAACATTTACTTTTTGACAGTGGGATGGTGAGCTCAAAATGAACTTTGTGCTAGGTGCTAAGTGGTTATTCGCATGTATGTGTGGTATGTGTGGTGTGTGTGTGTGTGTGCATGTATACACACACACACACACAAAAATACACACTACATTTATATATATTACATATATATCATACATATTTCATAGTTTCTATATGTCAATTATAAATATATTAATGGATAGCTGTAACAAAGCTATTCTTTCTCATCTAATTCCATGGAGGTTCTTTTTTTTTTTTTTTAAGATTTTATTTATTTGTAAGAGTGAGAGAGAAAGTGAACCCAAGCAGAGAGAGCAGCAGGGAGAGGGAGAAGAGGTTTCCTACTGAGCAAGGAGCCCAATGTGGGGATCAATTACAGGACTCTGGGATCATGACCTGAGCCCAAGGGAGATGCTTAATGCACTGAGCCACCCAGTGCCCCCATGGAGGTTTTCTATAGAAATGCTGGCACTTCTGGGGGACATTTTGATAAAAGGACCACACAAACATTTTTTTTTTTAGTGCATTTCACCAGTGCCCAATAGTAAATAAGAGAATTAATTTAGGAGAAGAAATTCAATTGAAATATTCTGAGGACTGAGCTTTGACCACTTGTAAGAGTTGCAGAACCCTTTGTACCACAGGGATATAAAGAAGTCAGCAAGGCATGAATCAATACAACATTGACTGTCATGGGTCACTGGAGCAGCCTAAAGAGACAAAATTGGATGACAAAAGAAAAGGATATCTAAAGAGAACAAGAACAGAATCTTTTGAGAACCTCTCTTGAAGAAGGGTATCCCCAGTTTCTAGAGAAAAGAGATAAAGCTAAAATAGAATAACAAAAATAAGGGAGTATACTACACTGTGGGTAAACATTTTTCAAATAACCTTTTGGTAAAATACGGGCCATTTGCCCCAAAGAGTAATTTAACTCTTCTCAATAAATAATGACACTGTATTAAGTCTCATGTTAAAAGAACCCTTTAGATGCTGAAACTACTATTTCCAAATGGCACTAGAATAAATCACATTGCTTCCAGGCCTTTTAAAGTGTCACTTTACCCTACCCTAAGCCACCATCATCTCTGACCCAGAACACTGCAATGGCTTCCTAATGGGTTTCCCTGAGTCCACACTTAGTGCCCTCTATACTTTAATTTCCATATAACAGCCAAAGTGTAAGTAGGATTGCCTTCTATCAAGGAGTGCCATGTTACTATTTATACTAATGCCTTTGTAATGAATGATTCACGCAACTTCAGAGGAAAGTGAAGAAAGAAACACCATCCCTCTCCATGTCTGCTCATGAACCCGGACACAAAGTTCAGGTACACAAAATATTAGGTACCTTCTGCTTCTGTAAGCAAAGCATATTTTCCTATGATTCAGTGAGACATTACTCCAGGAAGAGGTTATTACACCAACCAGTAATAATCACATGATTTCAGGTTACAATTCTGAAACTCAGTGTTTCTGATCTGCCTGCCAGCCCTAAATATCTACTGATGATTTCTGCTCCTCTTCACAAATTTTGGATTAGCTATGTCCATTCTCTCCTCTTCTATTCTGAAATTATACCATGGCTGAACTCATAGCATGGGTGCACTAACAAACCGGAAATATGCATCTGGCCTTGATCTCTTCCTTCAGTGAGTATTTCATACATGCAGCCACATTCAACATCTCTTCTTGAATATCCAATGAACAGTTCACACTTAACAAGTCCAAAACAGAACTCTTATTTTTCTGATCCTTGAAGTATCTGCATTTCAGAAACTGGGCAGCAAAATCCACTCTGTTGTGCTGCTCTAAAACTGTAGTCATTCTTAACACTTGCCTTTCCCCTTATCTATTCACCCACTACCATATCTATCAGCAAATTTTATCTCCACAATCAAAATACATAAAGATAAAATTCAGAACCCAAATAAAGTTCAATCACCTCTCACTACTGCTACCACACTGGATCATACATCAGCTTCTCTTTTGTGGACTACTGCAACAATCTCCTAGCTGGTTTTGCTGTTTCCACCCTTGCTCCAAATACTCTGTTTTTCACACTGCACCTAGAGTGGTGTGTTTAAACTGCAAATCTGATCATTTCACTCTCTGGCTCAAAGTCATCCCAACTATATTTAGAATGAAATAAATTTTTCTTACTATTTTTTTCTTGCCCTGGTCCCATGCTCTGATCTCTGCATGAATATCGTAACCTTCAATTCTTCTGCTCCAGTATTACTGTCATCTTTGTGGTTTCTCCAAGCCAGGAACAATCTCAACTCATAGCCTTTCCCATGACTCAAAATCTTTTTCCCAAATCCCACCACCTTCCCCTACCACACACACAAACCTTCACAGGACCAACTTTTAGTACATTTAGTTTCTGCTCAAACGTCACCCTCTCAGAGAGGTAGTCACTGTTCATACCACTGTTCATACACATTTCCCATTGTTCTAGATCTTTTTGTGTTGCTTCATTCACCTTCTTAGTCTCTTATATTGGCAGCTGTTCATTTGCGTATTGTCTGTCCTCCTTACTAGAATGTAAACTTCATGAGGTCAGGGATATGACTGGTTTAGTTCCTCTACATCCCAAGTGTCTATACCCCCAGTATCTAGAATTATACCCAGCACATAGCAAATACCCTACAAGTTTTTTGGATAAATTATTATATTAGCTAGCAGTCAAAATTGTCACCTAACATGGCATTGTTTTGCAATAGACTTGAACTATTAAAACATATGGCAAAACTAATGCAAAAATTATCAAAATGACTTTAAAAAGAAATTGGCAGATATAAACATATGGAAATGCTACCAATTTCTGAGTATTGATTTTATATCCTGTCACTTTACAAAATTTATTACTTCTAGAAGTTTTTTGGTAGAGTTTTTAGGATTTTCTATGCATAGTATTATGTAGTCTACAAATAGTGACAGTTTAACTTCTTTCTCTGTTGGCAAGAATGTGGAGAAAAAGGAACTTTCATGCACTATTGGTGGGAAGGTAAATTGGTATAGCCACTGTGGAAAATAGTATGGAAGTTCCTCAAAAAATTAAAAATAGAAATCCCATAGGAGTCTACTACTGGGTATTTACCCCAAGAAAATGAAAACACTAATTTGAAAAGATATATGCACCCATATGCTTATTGCAGCATTATTTACAAAATTCAAGATATAGAAGCAATCTAAATGTCTATCAATAGATGAATTGGGTAAAGAAAATGTGGTGTAGATACACAGTGGAATATTATAGATCTGTAAAAAAAAAAAA
>ML106879.1:22047-75419 GCA_003697995.1 Taxidea taxus jeffersonii
TAACATTGTATATCAACTATCATAAATAAAAATTTTAAAAACGTAAAAAAAATTGGTTTATTGTGAAAAGAGGTCTTATATTCAGATTTACCTTAAATAAATCATCTGTAGAAGGGGGGAGGAAGTCATTACACCAAATTTTTAAACATATAATGCAATTTGTTAATCCCCTACCACAGCTCCACCTAAAATATTTCTGTCTCTAAGAAAGTATCATTTCCTCTGTAGATTACTAAAGACTACTTACTCTCAACATGTGATTGCTTAAATTATATTCTAAATTCTTTTTTTTCTGTATTTTTTTGTCTACCCTTTTTTACTATATAGTACATTGATTAATAACAAACCTATATCTTGGGCATATGCCTAAAAATCTCTATTTCTATACTAGCTTATGGTAAAGATTTGATAGTGAGAATTCTCCTTCACTGAGACTAACTCTAAAATGGGGAAAATTACACATAAATAATAAAAAGGATTTTAATACAAATGACTTGCTTTAAAAATGTCTAAAATTCCATTTAAAGTCAATATTTACTGATAATAAAAATGTTCTTTTAAATTAGGCTTTTATTAAGGCTTAAGAATGCTCAGGGATTTAAAAATTAATTAAAATGACCAAAATTAACAGTTCAGATTGTTTTTCCAGACTCATATGTACTTACTGTCTTTTGTTTTATTATCCATTAAGGCAAAGTCTCCAGTTTCAAAGGTCATAATGTTTGTAATTGATCAAATATATTTTTTAGAATTCTTTAGTCCAATTTCAAGTTGCCTTCATGTTTTAGGTAGATAACTTGTTTTCTTTATGCATGAGTTATCAGAACTATATTATTTTTTTTAATATTTATTTATTTGAGAGAGACAGTGAGAGAGAGCATGAGTGAGGAGAAGGTCAGAGAGAGAGAAGCAGACTCCCGGTGGAGCTGGGAGCCAGATGTGGGACTCGATTCCGGGACTCCAGGATCATGACCTGAGCTGAAGGCAGTTGCTTAACCAACTGAGCCACCCAGGCACCCCAGAACTATATTATTTTTAACTTAAATATTTCCTGATGATTACTTTTGGTAGTATATCTCTAAAATTTACCTTAGTTTGCTTTTTCTGTGAATTTCTGAGATTATACATTATATACATATAATGTATATATATTACATTATATATATTATATATATATACACACACATATATATATACACACACACATAAATATATAGATATATAGATACCAAAGATGTGGCAACTTCCCTCCTTCTTCCCAAGCTGGAGCCTTTATCATAACACAGAGCCAGTCTAAATGAGATTTAAAAGTTTATGCCCAAGGGAAGTGTTCCCTATTAACTATCAATGTATACAATTAAATCTAAAGCATAGTCACAGTGTTTTAATCAGGAAAGCTAAGAGTCATTTCTGTCCTGTGGGGTAATAAATGAAGGCAAAAGCAATTGAACATTCTTTTGGATGTGTTAAGTGATATATGGGCTCTCTTGAGTCACCAAATTGGAAGGGCCACATGCTTAGTTAATCAACACTGCACAGTCATATTGGGGGAGAGGTGATAAATTTCACAGATGTTACATTCACAGGGGTCAGGGTAAAATAGACTTGATCAACCACCTCAGTAATTAAAAGAATGTCTTTAAACGCCTGTTATCAAAAGCTTTACTATAAAAGAGAATGAATTTTTTATTCTCATTCACTGTAAATGAATTTAGTAATACTATCAACCACAATGGCCAAAGCTGGCTACTGACTAATACGTATTGATTAATATGTTGACAGTTAAGGTAGAAAATCAGATCCTGGGAGACCAGTTAATGCACTTCTTTCCAGAATTTTCAGGGCTGATTAGAACAAAACTACATCCAGAGAACCATTAAGACTACATTCAGGAGATAAATTGCTATTCCTATAGGCTTTTCTCCTTCAAGGATAAGCCATGTACTCTCTGTCTAGAACATTGTGTCTCTTGCACACAATCTAAGTGCAAAAGAACAAAAGGGATTCTTAGCCAAAACTTAGTCACCTTCCATTTCAATTGTGTATGTCACAACTTATGTTTGTACATGTGTTAGAATGGGCAAGTGATATTTCTGAGTTAAAAGACTGATACTTATTTCCTGATAAAAAAAATCTTAAAAAAAAAAGTTTATTTATTTGTTTGGGAGAGAGTGAGGGAGAAAAAAAGAGCATGAGTGGGGGGGTGGGGGGGAGTGCAAAGGGAGAGGGAGAAGCCGACTCCCTGCTGAACAGAGAAACTGATGTGGGGCTGGATCCCAGATCCCAGGACTCCAGTCTGGGATCATGACCTGAGCTGTAGGCAGACACTTAACCAGCTGAGCCACCCAGGCATCCCTGATAAAATCTTTTCTGTTCTGAAATTTCAATAACTGTTTAATTTTTCCAAAGCATGGAAATGGAATTAAATAGCATATATGGATTTTTCCTATCGATGGAAAGAACAGGGTTTCCTGAGTCTTTATAAGTCAACCAATTTAAGTTTTTTCCTCTAATTCCATCATCTCTATTCATTACCCTCAGACCTTACAGTTATAATGTTGCTATTAGTTTTGTTGGTTGTGGTTTAGGCAGAAAAGAATGGGGTCTTGGAAGATGGCCATTTCCCTTCTTTCCAAAACTCTTTAAGAATAGAGAAAAGGGCACCTGGGTGGCTCAGCTGGTTATGGCTCAAGTCATGATCCCAGAATCCCTGGATTGAGTCCTGCATCGGGCTCCCAGCTCCACAGGCTGCTTCTCCCTCTGACCTTCTCCCATCTCATGTTCATTCTCTCTCTCAAATAAATAAACAAAATCTTAAAAAAAAAAAAGGAATAGAGAAGAAAGCCATCTATCTTTCTCCCCTTCTGTGTCCTCAGTTCGGCCCAAAATATCCAGTCAGAAATAAGCCTAAGGAAAGGAAAGAAAGAGGCATCTCCCTTTTCATCCCATGGCACACCGCAGGCAGCCTATTCAATTCTAAAATTGTGCTTGATCAACCACTACTTAGTTTAAACTTCAAGTCTAAGAGTGATTAGAATTAAAAATCAGGGCTACATTTTATTGATGACAGTGTTCACAAAGTAAATTATTCCTGTAACAAATTAGTTTTAAGAGTTTATTTTAAACATTCCCATCCGCTCATCTTACCTGGCCTCTTTCCTATCAGTCTCACACAAGTAAGCCTAAACCCTCTGAGCCTCAGTTGGCTCAATAGTGAAATGAAAATGAGAACTATCCCCATTCTATCACCTTTCACATGCTATTCTTATTATTATTAACAATAAATTAATGAATGTTTCATGTAAAAAAATATATATGGGTAGATGCAGAGTATTAAAAACCTCCAATCCACTCCCAACATTCTCTTTTGAAACTCCAACTGCACTATTTTCTTCCATTAAACATCACCTATTCTAAAACAAAACAAAACAAAACAAAAAACAAGCCATGCTTGCATCAAAATTGAATCATAAACAATGGAAAAATATGTAACATAGGCAATCTTAGAGTAATATTCTAGGATGGTGAAAATGGAAAGAAATATATGTAGTATGATTTCACATGCACTGTTCTAAGCTTGGTCTCTGATTTTTTATTTAGTTTTACACTTTATGATGATATACAGTAATCCTATTTCAATATCTAAATATGGGACGCCTCCACATAATACTTCATTGTGTGAAAGCGCCAAAATATATTTAACCACCTGTTGATGGTCATCAAGGTAGTTTAGATGTTGTTAGATACTAAGGCTTCCATAAAGATGTTAATCTATGCTTTCACTCAAGACTCCCTTAGGGCTGGGCAACAAGGACCCCATCCTAAGCCATACTTTAGGAGTTCCTCTGGTCCCTTCCAACCATGGCCTTATGAAGAATGGGGGGAAACCCTAGAATTAGGGGATGTCCACTCAGGACTTATGTGCTTTACTCTAGATCATAATCTGAGTGTCTGACCTGGGAAAATGATCTTTCCAAAAAGCCCCAAGTCTGCTTCCAGAGACAGAATGGTATCTTCACTGGACACATTCTTCTCAGAGTAGGTGGCAAGTGCACAATCTGAGGTTTAAGGGGTAGACAACCAGGGTGGTAGGAAGGTGGGTATGGGTGAATGGAACTTGAGTGCACAGACTAAACTGTCCACACACATGTTGTGAGGCCCCAAGTGGCAAATAATGACACTGGGACATAAGCAAGGGCAGACTAAAAGCTGGCAAGCTTCTATTTGTACTCCTGTCTTAGGCCCTGTAAATTTAAAAGTTCATCTGCTTGCATTAACAGGATCTAACAGTTTTTGTTTACTGAACCCTTGCCATCTCTTAGTATTTTATTTTTTTCTTTTTTAGTCAGTCTAGGAACTTAAAAAATCATATTTTCTTTTTATTTAAATTTATATTTATTCAATAGTTTATATTTTCACACACTGATTCACAATTTCAATTTTTTCCAATATCCTGCCTGTTGTATTGTCTATTTCAAAAATCAAAATACAGTTAATAGGTTCCAAATCAAGATGGTACCATATGAGGATCCTGATCTCCATTCCTTCCACAGACACACTGAATCTAAAGCCTTATATGGAATAATTTCCTCCAAAAACAAAACAAGAGCTAGCTGAGCAACTTCTATACATTGGGCAAACAAACAAACATACCAAAGTGGGTAGGAGAGGCTGAGAGATGAGTTTCAAGTCATCTAGCTTTGGGAGCCAGTGAGGCTGGCATCCATGAGTTCCACAAGGCTGTAGCAAACTGAGAAGTGACTCCTAGAGGGCTCATATTTGTGGACTCACCTACCACCGAGCCCACCATAGAAGCAGCTGGCTTGCAAAGTGCCCAGAATTTCTGAGAAAGAAACTTATTTGATTGTCTGAGACATATGCCCTGAGTGGAAGGCATCTAATTTAACACTGAATACTCTCCTAGAGCTCCTGAAGTACTGTCTCAAGATAGGGGGCCAGCAGGTTCCATATTTGCAGCCTCCCTCTACCTTCCTTCAGTTCAATGGTATCCCCTAAAAAAGGTCTTGTACCCTTATCTGGCTCCCTGATTTTTGTGACTACCACCCAAGTGATACCTCTACATCACCTGGCTCTGGTGGCCAGGAGGAGTTATTCTTATAGGTCCTACAGGACTTTAACAGAGATAGTTGTGGGGGTTTTTTTATAATTTTTTAAACATATTTATTTTTTTGGAGAGAGAGAAAGTGTATACGGTGTGAGGGGCAGAGGGAGAGAATTTCATGTAGACTCTCCACACTGAGTGTAGGGCTCAATCCCAGGACCCTGATATCATGATCCAACCCAAATTCAAGAGTCAGATGCTAAGCCAACTGAGCCAGCCAGGCACCCTCAGCAGAGCTTTTAGCCAGCTACTATCTAAAGGGCAGAGCACAGAAGCAACAACTAAGAACCCGAGTCTTTCTGTGAAACAGACCTATTCTCTTCAGAAGGACAACTTGAGGGACAGGCTTCTAATTACACATAGATCTAAGGGCTAACTGTTATCCTCTCCAAAGACCTTGAAGAGTAGGCAATATCTGCATCTTCCTCTGCCACACTCCCAAGTGCCAATACCTTCTGAAAGGGAACTCATATACACATTTGCTTTCCTGGTTTTATAGCTGCTGCCAGGGTATCCCCATTGATCACCTGGCTGTGGTGGACAAAGGCATTTGAGTTCCTGGGTCCCATGGAACTATAACAAATGGGGAGGCAGTATTTGGCTGATTGCCACACCAAGAGCACAGTGGACTGAAACATACCCCCAGTCTTTCTGTGAAACAGGCCTGTTTGATCCTGGAGGTTTGCCCGGAAGGGCAGGCTTCTAGCTTGGCACACATTTAGGAGCTTACCAAGGTGCTCTCTGGGAATATAAAGGCCAGTGAATGCCCTCTGTGCCTTTGCTTCATTCCAGGTTGCTGGTAGCTTCCATAGAAAAGCTTGAATACTCACCTGGCTCCCCGATTTTGGCAGCTTCTGCCCAAGGAAACACTTTAAGTCCACCTCGTTCTGGGGGCCATAAGGCTTACTTACACTCATGGTCCCACATGATAGTATATATTTGCATACTTTAAAAACTGCTGCCTAAGCATTTGGTTTTCAGTCAGCCTGAATCTAAGTGCTGACTGAGAACCTTCCCTTTGGAACACCGAAAGGTGTTAGCATACCCTCAACTACTGGGAGCTATTGAAAATAAAGTAGGCTACTTGGACAATCATAGAGGTTTGAAAGATAAGCAAGACCTAGGACAAGGATGAATGAGAAGTTTCATCTTCTACACAAGAACATTTCTTCAAAACTCCTGAAATCATATCAAGCAACTTTTTCAATCACAGTGGCATAAAACTAGAAATCAGGGTGCCTGGGTGGCTCAGTCAGCTAAATGTCTGCCTTCTACTCATGTCATGATCTCAGGGTCCTGGGATCAAGCCAGGTATTGGGTTCCTTGCTCAGTGGGGAGCCTGCTTCTCCCTCTCCCTCTGTTGTTCCCCATGCTCACTCTTTCTCTCTCTGTCAGATAAATAAATAAATTAATCTTTAAAAAAAAACTAGAAATCAATTATAAAAAGAAAACTGGAACATTCATAAACATGTGCAGATTTAACAACATTCTATTAAACAAACAGTGGGTCAAAGAATAACTCAAAAGAGAAATCAAAAGATACCTTGAGAGAAATTAATATGGAAATACATCATACCAAATTTATAAGATTGAGCAAACACAGTACTATGAGGAAAGTTTATGGTGATAAATGCCTACAACAAGAAACAGAAATATCTCAAATAAACTTAACTTTACACCTCAGAGAACTAGAGATAAAAGAACAAACAAAGCCTGAAGTTAGAAGGAAGAAAATAACAAAGATCAGAGTGGAAATTAATAAAATAAAGACTAAAAAAATAGTAAAAAAGATCAAGGAAACTAAGAGGTAGTTATTTCGAAAACAAAGTGGACTTTATTTTAGCTAGATTCACTGAAGTGAGAGGACCCAAAATCCGAAATGAAAGTAGAGAGTTATAACTGATACCACAGAAATATAAAGAAAATCATAAGACATGAATATTATTGCTTTTTGCCCTTTTGACTAAAGTCAAGTGAAGACACTACTATGAACAAGTATATACCAGCAAATTGGACTACCTTGAAAAAAAATGGATAAATTCCTAGAAACCTACTAGAATCCACTAAGATTAAATCATGAATAAAGAGAAAATCTGAACACACTGAATACTAATGAAGTACTGATTGAATCAGTACTCAAAACCTCCCAACAAACAAAAGTCCAAAACCAGATGGCTTCACTGGTGAATTCTACCAAATATTTAAAGAACTAATCACCAATATTTCTCAAACTCTTCCAAAAAAAAAAAAAAAAAAGAAAGAAAGAAAGAAAGAAAAGAAAAAGAAGAAGAAGAAGAAAAGGAGAAAATAATTCCAAACTTATGTATGGGGCCCCATTGCCCTTATATCAACAATTTCTAAGAATGCCCCAAGAAAAGAAAATTACAGGCCAATATTTCTGATGGACATAGATGCAAAAATCTCCAACAAAATACTAGCAAACTGAATTCAGCAACACAACAAAAGGATCATACACTAAGATTAGGTAGGATTTATTCAAGGATACAAGGGTTGTCCAACATCCACAAATCAATCAACATGATACACTGCAGTAAGAAAATGAAGGAAAAAATCATATTATCATCTGAATAGATGTATAAAAAGCATTTGACAAAATTCAACATCCATTTATGATAAAAACTCTGAACAATTTGGATATAGAGGGAACATACCTAAACATATTAAAGGCAAAATATGACAAATCCACAGTTAACATGATAGTCAATGGTGAAAAGCTGAAAGCTCTCCTCTAAAATCATTAACAAGACAAAGATGTCCACTTTGGCCACTTTAACTCAGCATAGTATTGGAAGTTGCTAGTAAGAAAGGATCAAAAAGAAAAAAGTTAAGAAAACAATCTCATTTACAATTTATCAAAAAAATAAAGTATCTAGGAATAAATTTAACTAAGGAGGTGAAAGACCTGTACACTGAAAATTGTAAGACAATGATGAAAGAAACTGAAGAAGACACATATAAATGGAAAGCTATTCCATGCTCATGAACTGGAAGAATATAGTGAAAATGTCCATATGACCTGAAGTCATCTACAGACATAAACTGTCACCTCTATTAAAGTGCAAATGGTGTTTCTCACAGAAAGATAAGAAATAATCTTAATGTTTGTATGGAGCCACAGAAAACAAAATAGCCAAAGCAATCTTGAGAAAAAAGAACAAAGGAAGCATCACACTTTCTAATTTCAAACTATATTACAAAGCAGTAATGATTCAAACAGTATCAGCAACATGCAGAAACTGAAACTGGACCACTTTCTTACACCACACACAAAAATTAACTCAAAATGGATTAAAGATTTGAGTGTAACACCTGAAACTATAAAACTTGTATAAGAAAACATAGGCAGTAAGGTCCTTGACTTTGGCCCAGGTGATATTTTTTACACCAAAAATAAAAATAGCAAAAGCAAAAACAAACAATTGAGGCTACTTAAAATATGTGCAAATCCTATATCTGATAAAGGGTTAACATCTAAAAATATATAAAGAACTCAACTCAAGATAAAAAAAAAAAAGACAACCACTAAAAAATGGACAGGGGATCTAAACAGACATTTTTCTTTTCCTGTACTTAATGACCTCACTTATGTATGGAATCTATGACAAAACAATAGATAGACCTCATAGACACAGAAAACAGATTGGTTGTCAGGGGAAGGGGGAGTGGAGGGTAAGCAAAATGGGTAAATGGGTCAAACTTATAAAATAAGTAAGTAAAAGGGATGTAATGTATAGCATGGTAACTATAGTTAATAATACCATATTTAATATTTGAAATTTTCTCAGAGTAAATATTAAATATTCTTATCATAAGAAAAAATAAATTTATACTTATATGTGGTGATAGATTTAATTAGGCTTATTATGGTGATCATTTCACTAAAGATACAAATTTTAAATCATTATGTTATATACCTGAAACTAATATGCTATGTCAGTTCTCCCTCATTTAAAAAAATCGAAGTCATTAATCTGTTCCCCTGCACAATTTGTTGAGAATGTTATTTAATATTTGATTCTAATATATAGACCATAACACAGTGTTCATTCTTTTTATTAAATTCCATAGGCTTTTACCTTTTTATTGGTATGTTTGTTTCATTTATATGTATGTGATAATATATCTGATCTTCAGTCTACATACTATTTTTTTTTAAGGGAAAGCAGTCCATTTTTTTAAAGATTTTATTTATTCATTTGACAGACAGAGATCACAAGTAGGCAGAGAGGCAGGCAGAGAGAAAGGAAGGGAAGCAGGCTCCCTGCTTGATCCCAGGACCCTGAGATCATGACCTGAGCCGAAAACAGAGGCTTTAACCCACTGAACCACCCAGGCGCCCCTACATACTGTTTTATTGTCAGCTTGAATTACTCAGTTTATTGTTACCTATTCTTTGTGATGTAATCTGTATCTTTTTTTTCTCCTTCTGATAATTGTGACCATTTAAAATCTATTCTTAATTTTCAACTAACTTATCTTCATAATTTTAAGTAATGTGCTTAAAACTTAATTTTCTAAGTCAATTCTAACTTTATTTTCTAAGAAAGTATCTATTATTTCCACACAGTATGAAAGATTAGACATACTTCTACTTACTCTAACAACTCTTCTCCCTAGCTTATTATGTTAATATTTTGATCTTTGAGTTTATATTCTGATTTCTAAACATAATACACCTACACATTTTTACTCTTTATTCTATATTTATGTGAATTCAAATGTGCACAGGCAGTTCTTGATGTTATCCTCGTTTCATAGCATTGCTATTTTATTTTAACTTCTCAGTTGTGTGACAGATGGCAAAATGGTCCCATCACTTTTTAACTTCTCCCATAAGAGATGAGTCTATGCCCTTATCCCTTAGGACATGCTTTGATCAGTGGGATGCTGCAGAGTGATGCCATGTGGATTCTGAGCCCAAACCTCAGGGGGCCTTGTAATTTCAGCTATTATGGTACTTTTGCTTTCGGGATATTGTCACCTCCACCTGCCAAAAATTCTGATATATTCTTGTAGCTAATGAAAGATACGTGATCCAGGCTACTTTTATTGCCCTAGCCAACAGCCTGCCAACCATCAGATATTGGCATGAGGCCATGCTGGATTATCCAACCACACTTCATATAAAAAAGCAGAGGTAGGAGAATCCAGAGAGATGGATCAAGTTGTCCAGATCAGAAAAACTTCTCAGCCCACTCACAGAATCATGAGCTAAATAAAGGGTTTTGGTTTAAGCCACTAAATTTGGGGTCATTTGTTTCATAGCAAAAGCTAACTGATACAGCTTGGTTGACAGAATTCATAACTAAGATTCTTCCCCCACAGTCTCTCATGGGTAGTATATTCTGAGTCCTTTCTTAATTAATAATTATTTCCTTTTGCCTTTATTTATGGATAAAAAGCTGGTTATTAAATTTTTGCATCACAATTTTTTTAAAGATTTTGTTTATTTATTTGACAGACAAAGATCACAAGTAGGCAGAGAGGCAGGCAGAGAGAGAGGAAAGGAAGCAGGCTCCCTGTTGAGCAAAGAGCCTGATGCAGGGCTCGATCCCGAGACCCAGGGATCATGACCTGAGTTGAAGGCAAAGGATTTCACCCACTGAGCCACCCAGGCGCCCCTTGCATCACAATTTTTTAAACTCAAAATTCTGCAGACATGCTCCACCATGTCTTGACATTGCACACTGCTATGAAGAATCTGAGTCTAACCTAATTTTTCCCTTTTGAAGGTAACTGCTTTTTCTAGTGGATGACTATAATACTCTAGTTAATCTTGAATATTAATATTTATACCATAGTGCTCCTCAGTGTTGACAGATCTCCTTTTGCTTGGAACATGGTATTCAGGTTACATTTGTAAACTCAGTTCTTTTATATAAAGTTTTGTTGCTTTTTTTGTATTTATTTCAGGCTCTAATACAAAAACAATTATGCCAATGTATCTCCACCTCTCTAGGCTTTATGGCTAATTGTTTTCATGGTTTTGTCTGTGTAATTTCCTCAAACATATCCTTGCTTCCACATTGTCTAGCACTGAGAGTAAAGAGCTGAAAAGATTTTACATATATGTAATTTAATTTTACACAATCTGGACTCATAAGAAAGAGATATAGCTAGAGCATGCTATCTGAGTCTCAATTTCTTCATCTATAGAACATAGATAATAGTAGCACTACCTAATGGAAGTCTTCCAAATATCCAATGAGTATAAAAAAGTAAGGCCCTCAGAAGAGTTCCTGGTATGTGTTAAGTTAATATTAGTTTTAATTAGCATTATAAATTATCACTGGCAATTTTTCATCACGCATTTTACCTATTGCTTTTAATATGGTTCTAATTTTTGTAATGACTTCCTTACTATCTTCAAATTCTTTCCTTAGCCCACTTTTTAATTTCTCCTATTTTTATGTTCTTGATAAACTCTTTCATTTTGTTACTTTTTTCTTGTTTTCTTAGAGTCCCTGTTCTCTTTTATTTCCGTATACTATTTAGAGTCAAATTCTACTTTTCTAATGTAAACTAAATTATCCCATGGGCATTAACTTCTATAGACCATTCCAACTAGCACTTTGGTGATCCCCTTGCTATGAAGAGAGAAATTCTAAAACACAAAGTGAGACAGCCACGGAGGGATTTAGAATTTATGTATTGCTCAAAACCTACAAACCTAGTTTCTGCTTCCCTTCTCTTCTCCCTTCTATTTCATCCTCAACTCTATTACATTTTATTGTGTTAGAACTACAGGTCTCATGAGGTAATACTCTTGTTTTGGACCAGGCTGGTGACTCATACTCCTCTACTTCTGATTTTGGCTGTAGCCCTAGTGGACAGTTCTGTGTGGGCTCAGTTTCACCTCATACCACCAGCACCCATCTGAAGTGAGAATTGTGTATTGCTCTGCTTTCAGTCTCAGCTCCTTCAGGAGCCTGCTGATCTCTCACAAGTGCTGCTTGGAAGCACTGGGTAGTTAAGACCCCTCAGGCAACCTTCAACCAGCAAGAGATAGGATCCTATAGATAAAATGTTCTGCTTATGGTCCCTCAAGCAGAAAATTCTGAGAGCCATTCTGTACACTTCTCAGAGGCGCCAGTGGGAGCTAATGCTCATTACTCACCACAGCTACTTTGATAACCCAAGTGCACGTGGCTTTCGTTGTATCCTCATCTCTCCCTCCAGCATTGTCCCTCCCTCTCTTATTTCCAACTCCTGCTTCTGGAGTCACTGTCCAGTCTCTGCACCAGAATCTTTGTGTCAGGTTCTGCTCTGAAGAAATCCAAATTAAGGGGCATCTGGGTGGCTCAGTGGGTTAAGCCTCTGCCTTTGGCTCAGGTAGTGATCTTAGGGTCCTGGGATCAAGCCCCGCATTGGGCTCTCTGCTCAGCAGGGAGCCTGCTTCCCTCTCTCTCTGCTTGTACTTGTGCGCTCTAGCTCTCTCTCTCTCTCTCTTTCTCTCTCTCTCTCTCTCTACATGTCAAATAAATAAATAAAATCTTTAAAAAAAAGAAAGAAATCCAAATTAAAACACATATTCATACAGTCTCTCTTTAAGCCCCTTACCCCCTCCATTTCTCTACAATGTGAAATTTAACCCCAAGAAATATCCCCAAACTTTCTGAAAGCCTATTTCTGTCCCAAGTCCTTGTGATTTAGATCAAAGCACTGTTCCTTTGCAACTCAGGATCAAATAAATTCAAATGTTCAAATAAATATGCACCCTGATTGAGATTTAGAGTTAGATATGATCTTGCCTCATGCAAATAGGGGATTTTCTCCTTTTTCCTTTATTGTTTTCATTTACTTAAGAGGATTTTGTTGAGAGGATTTAAGTGAATTGTAAAACCCTAAAGATAAGAAATCTTTTTGCCTATTATCATAGAACTCTCAAAATAATGTGTGATTCTGGCCCTAAGTTTCCTTCTGCTAAATAAAAAGGCTGCAGTTGACACTAAATTCTCTTTGAAATTTATAGTTCTGTGCTTGGTGCTAAACCATAGTTCTATAGTTTATCAATTAGAAAAGGCAAAAGAAAGCTTCCATTGTCTGGAAAGTTTAGAAACCTTTATAACTGAAGCAGAAGTACATGGTTTAAATTAGGTAAACAAAGAAAAAGAAAATTTACCCTTTGTTACTCATTATCTGGAACTCTATCATCAGGGGGAAAGGTTGTATGAATAGCAGTATCTACAAACATGAACAAAGCACATTTAATAATTAGTTTCAAACTTCATTTTCATTTAATTTTAATTAGAATTATAAATAAATATACCTCACTGCAAATTTATCCACTTTACTTTGAAAATACATTATTGATATTTGCATACTGTTTAAAAAGTTCAATAGGGAGAAATGCTACAATAACAATTTTGCAGTTTGCTAACTATAGATAGTAGAGAATGCTTTGCTTTCCTAAGTCACTAATATTCTGTTGTGAGTGTTAGCAGCACTCAATGCTGAAAATATTTTAAAATCTTAATTAAAAAAAAAAGTAATTCTACTTGGTTTACCCAATAATACTACAATTTATTTATGTGATGTTTAAATATACAAAAGTCACTATAATTCTAAATGACTTAGTAATTCGACACCATTACAGAATCTAGTTATTTAAAACTAGATTAGAAACAGCATGTTTTCAAGCAATTTAGTTGTTCAGTAATAGCATTTTTTGAAGGTCTCTGTCTTCCACACATTGCTAGGCAGAAGGAAGATGAGATGAGAACCCTGACCACATAGAACTGACTGTTGGCAATCCCAAAACAGAATGAGCAGTGCTGTGGTAAGAGAAAAACAGAGAGCTGTGTGAACACCCAGAACGGCTCTCTAATCCAGACTTACAGGTTAAGAATGATTTCTCAAAAGAAAGCCTTATCTAATTACCTAATAATTGAAATAAAAAGCTTTTCCTCATAAAGCTGCTTCCCTAAAAGAGATTATAAGAAACTACCTGAAAAATTCCATGCAATTTAGAAATCATTATTTTGCATTTTCACATCTTTAAATAGAGAGAGAGAATGTTTTAAGTATAAATCTTTGAACAGATTTCTCCCAAAAGTGATTTACTGGTTATGACTAGTTCTCTATAAACATACTAAAAGAAGAGAGTTTCAATACTTGAAATTACTCAGGAGAAAATAACCAAATACCTTCATTAAATGCACTTTGATAAAGGCAAAATACTGTTGCTAACCCTAATTAAAGTTCTTTATAATGGCCCAGGGGACAAAGAACAGAAAATAGTGATCTAAAAGAGAGACACTGTGATTGCCTCAATGCATTATTCTGTTTTTTAAGAAGATAAACGTTATATGAAGGTAAATCAATATTGGGGGGGGGAGTTTTAGCCCACTTAACTGTTCTAATATTTAATATTTATTGAGCATTAATAATATGTAGGAAACAGTTTAAAATTTCAAGTTAGTCATGGTGTCTGGCAAAAGATAGTTATTTTATTCCTAATTGCTTTTGGGTCCCCGCCATAACTCTTACAACACTATGCATCCTCGGTTAGAGATCCAAATGTTAATTGTTAAGAACTGCTAAACCCTTCACAGAAGACCTTAGACAAAGCAATTGTTAAGTGTTCATGGCCCCTACACATTAAGTATAGTGATAGATAAAACTATTACGATAAAATTATTTAAATATATAGAAAACTTAATATAATCTATTAACAAAACTAATAGCAAGATTACAGGATGTAAGTCAATATGTGAAATTCAATTTCATTTCTACAGGCCAGGCAGCTGAAAATTGAAATTTTTAAAAACAATACCAACTACAGTAATCACAAATATATGACATACTCATTTGTCAGTATATATCTGACAAAATGTCATAAGATCTAAACACTACAAAATAGCGCTGAAATTTAAAAGACAAAATAAATGGAGAAAATAAATGAATGGAGCCATATACCATGTTCATGAGTCAGAGGACTTGATATTTTTAAGATGATTCTCTCAAATTAATCTATACATTTAATACAATCTCAGTCCAGATCCCACTGGGATTTTTAACAGAAATTGACTAATTCTAAAATCTTCAGGAAATAACCAAAAGAACTTAGAAAATAGCAAAGTTGGAGAAGTAACACCACTTGATTTCAAGTCTTCTTATAAATCTAGAATAATTGGGACAATGTGGTATTGTTATAAAGATAGAAAAATAACTTCATGAAACAGAATGGAGAGTCCAGAAATATAGCCACATGTATATGAATAATGGAATTTTGGTTAATTTGAAAAACAATTCAATAAAGGACAGTCTTTTCAACATGAAAAATTGGATGTCCATATACCAAAAATAAACTTCCACTTATACCTCACATTTTATACCAAAATTAACTTAAAATGGATCATGAACAAAAATGGAAAGGCCAAAACTATAAAGAAAAATTAGAAGAAAATACAGGAGAATAATAATTGTGACCTTGGGATAGGCAAAGTTTTCTTAGCTACAGCTCCAAAAGTACAATCTGTAAAAGGAAAACTGATAAATTGGACTTCATTAAAATGAAAATTAAAGTATGACCTCTTTGAAAGATAAGGTTAAGGAAAAAAAAAAAGACAAACTGCCAATGTGAGAAAACATTTGCAAAATGATATACATGATAAGGAATTGTATCTAGATAGAGGAGATCTTTAAAATTGTACCCTTTAAACATGCACAGTCTATTGTGTGTCAGTTATACCCCAATAAAGCTATTTTAACATTTAGCGACATATTTCTACTTCATTAGATAAACTTCATTCTGTAATGTCACCTTCTGCTTTTCGAGTATGGACTGTTCCCATTATTTCCTGGAATAAAATGAAAAGCAGCTTGCAAAATTCATTCTAAGCAGTTTTTAGGCAGTCTTCTGGAGTGGGAGAAACTTTTGCAAACAGGAATGAAAATGTGTGTTTTCTTTTCATGAGTCCCTGTAGAGGAGCACTTATCCTCAAATGAACATTAACCTGGGAAAATTATCGCAATTAGACCAAGTTTTTAACTAAGTTCCAGAATAGTTGCCCTTAACTCATTTTCCCAGTTTTACCCATCATGTGGGTAGAAATAACTTCTACATATTAAGCCTTTCTCTTATCAATACTAGATTTTAAAGATCCATTTTTCCTCGACTATTTGGGCAATGAACAGAGATTTTCACCGTTAATGTATAAACTTCCCCTGTGTTAGCAAGGACATTATCAATATCAAATAAAGGCTATAGACTTCTAATCCATCAACTTATCTGAACTCCTGCACCAGCAAAGATGAAACAACATAATTGTATGCTGAAAACTCGTCTGTGGACAAACATGTGAAATAGCAGTGTTTCAGGGTGCCTGGGTGGCTCAGTGGGTTAAAGCCTTGCCTTTGGCTCAGGTCATGATCCTAGGGTCCTGGGATCAAGCTCCGCATCTGGTTCTCTGCTCAGCAGGGAGCCTGCTTCCTCCTCTCTCTCTGCCTGCCTCTCTACCTACTTGTGATCTCTCTCTCTCTGTCAAATAAATAAAAATCTTAAAAAAAAAGAAAAGAAAATAAATAGTAGTGTGTCAACTGAGCAGCAAGGAATCACAGAGCAAATATAATTTTGTCTAAATCATGGATACACTTGTAAATCTAATAAACCAAGCCACAAAACATGCAACAAAATTGTGAGTCAAACTAAGTGGGAATGGGCTTTAAGTATCCATGAATAGAAAGATTAATTGAAAGAAAAAGTTCCAATGTGAGTGTAATGTATGGTGACCTGAGAACAAATACTTATTATATCTATTCTTATACATAACTTAATGGGAATGCAAAGTGCTGTGGCCACTGTGGAGAAGAGTATGGAGGTTCCTCAAAGCTAAAAAAATGGGGGACGCCTGGGTGGCTCAGTTGGTTAAGCGGCTGCCTTCGGCTCAGGTCGTGATCCCAGCGTCCTGGGATTGAGTCCCACATTGGGCTCCTTGCTCGGCAGGGAGCCTGCTTCTCCCTCTGCCTCTGCTTGCCTCTCTGTCTGCCTGTGCTCGCTCGCTCTCTCTCTCTCTCTCTAACAAATAAATAAATAAAATCTTTAAAAAAAAAAAAAAAGCTAAAAAGATGGAACTACTCTATGATCCAGTAATGGTACTACTGGGGATCTACCCAAAATACAAGAACACTCGTTCAAATGGATACATGCTCCCTTATGTTTACAGCAGCATTAGTGACAATAGCCAAACTATGGAAGCAGCCCATGTGTCCATGGACAGATGAATGGATAAAGAAGATGAGGAGTGTAAATGCAGTGGAATACTATTCAGCCTTAAAGGAGAATGAAATCTTGCCCTTTGCAAAGACATGAGTAGAGCTTGAAGAGTATAATGTTAAGTGAAATAAGCCAGTCAGAGAAAGACAAATACCATATTGTTTCACTCATATGTGAAATTTAAGAAATAAAACAAATGAGCAAAGGGGAAAAAAAGAAAGAGAGAGACAAACCAAGAATAAACTGATGGTTACCAGAGGAGAGGTAGGTGGGTGAATGGGACGATGGGTGAAACTGGTGATGAGGATTGAGGAGCAACACCTGTGATGAGCACCAGGTGTTGCATAGAAGTGTTGAATCACTATATGGCATACCTCAAACTAACATAACACTGCATGTTAACTATACTGAAATTAAAAATTTAGTTTAAAAAAAAAACTATTCTTAGACATATGTATATAGGGAGAGAACACATATGTTTTCCAAGAGGAATGTGATGAGCCATTCCACATGCTGAACAGGACAAAGTCTTAACATGTTTGCCCAGCGTGACTTGTAATACATTTGCAATATCAGTATTGTCACCCAGCTTCTGTATATAGAAATGAGAGTCAAGGAAAAGGGATCAAGAAAGGGAAGTTTGATAAGTTTGATTATCTAAATGTAATTATACTTTCATTTAAAATAAAAATACCAATAGAATCTATACCTCAAATCATGAAACATAGATAAAAATAGACTTGTGTCATACTTTTAATTTTTCAGAACATTTAAGGTTTTATTTCCCCACAATTTTAGGATCCTGTAGGACTGCTCTTTATTAAATGTGTCAAGACATGGTCTAATTCTATTTAAAGTGTCAAGGGATTTTCAGCACCAGGCTAGAGGGTTAATGTCATCTCGAGAAAAGCCATAATAACTCAAGTATAATTTTTATGTGATACACTCAAAGAAATCATTATAATGAATGAGACATCACCATAAGTACTAGGGGGCATTTTCAAGTAATGGTTTAACATGAACGAACAATTAAATCCCAGGCAAAGTGAGTCAAAAATAATTTAATGGCATTGTTAACATAGGGTTAGTTGATTTGCTCATTCCATTTATCACCATCCACACTGTAAAAATAAATAAGTCGAACACAGTGGTAGTCTTAAGATAAGCACAACTATTCTGATCACCCTCAGCTTATCTTTTTCCATGGAGACAATGACCCTAAGACATTTAAATCATTCTATCTATTGGTTAATACAGAAGCAAGGTACTTTGCATGAAAAAAGGCATTGAATTGAAAAATCCTGTTGTAGATATTAGTACAGACAAGTCTGAGCTTTCTGAATCTCAGTTTTTCTTTATATAAAATGAGAATGCCCATGGAGACTAGGTAAAAATGTAAAATCTAAAATCCTGCATTCATATGGTGCTCAAGAAATACCAACCATGAAGAGTACTGGTATGAGGGTGAAAAAGACAGAATACATTAACTCTTACATGGAAGACATTATGGAAAGCAAAACCTAAAAATTATAAATAACAAATCTTACAATATTTGCTCCATATACTATTCCAAGGTCTGGTTCTAAATTACCTAATAAAATGTACTAGATTAGAAATTATTTGGATCGAAAAGACCACCCATGATATTCTTAAATTAAGATGTGATTCTTCAAAGTTCTGTATTAACTCTTCACAGTATCTCTGCTGCATACAAGTAAAGACTAAATGCCCTTTGACAAAAGCCCTTACCACCTTTGTAACCCTCCTCTTCTAGCTGTGTTTGTGTTTTCGCCAGCACTCCTAACTCTATAGAACATTTATTTACTGTTCCCCCAGATAAACCACACATTTTCATGTTTTTTTCTCTTCTCCATTTGACAAGTCCTTATCTTACCAACTCAGTTGTAATGTCACCTGTGAAGGATTTCCTGATTCCTGCCCACAGTTAGTTGTTCCCTCTTTGCTTACGGTATAGTGAAAAGAATGGAGAATCCAGAGTCCAGCATTAACTAAAAATTTCCAGCTTCTACCACTGATCATCTGATCCTGAGTAATTTACCAGATCCCTACAATCTTGGTTTCCCCTTCAGTTAAGTACTTTAGCTCAGTGATTACCTTACCATGTAACATGAGGACCGAATTCCAAAAGGTACATAAATCACACAGATCAGAACCTAGCACATTATAGCTATCACTCCTTAAGAATCTAGTAAGAGTAGTCTCACATACTGCTCTGAGACTGCCCTCTCATTATTTAACTGATGTCTATCCCCCATAGTAGACCATCAGGTAGAGGGATCATATTTAATCCTCTTTAAATTCTTAATAAGTAGAATAGTGCCTAGCAGAGAGTGGTCACTAACTGAAGAATGCCTAGATGGAAAGATGTCAGTAAATATAAATTGAAGAACACAGCACTTTATTTTATAGTTGGAGAAACTGAGGCTTAGATTAAGTGACGTTCTGTAAGCTACACTGTAGTTAAGAAAAGAAAGAATGTGCTAGAACTCAAGTAAAGATTATTTATCAGGTTCTTTCCTATTTGGGGACTGCATTTCTTCCACACAGTGCTTTCTGGAAGAGGATGCCAATTAGGTACGCCTGCTTTCCTCCAGCATCCACAAGGCATATGACCCAGGCTGACCAATGAGAGTGCTCCACTTCACCTCTGGGTTATTGCAATTTGTTCACAGGGGTAATTGTAGCTCTGGCAGGCCCTGAGAGAGAGCTCTTTAAAAGTCACTATTCTTAGATTAACGCTGCCCTAAAACGAAAACTCAGCTAAAAGGGTGGAGAAAGAAAGGAAAAGAGAATTAATGCTGACATCATTGGAAACCATCTCAGGCTCTGCTGAAGCTCCTTGTACTTCCATTGTCTGTTTGACCTGTACAAGTTGAGTTTCTAGCATTTGCAATGGTCAGGATTCTAACACAATGTTTCCTCATTTCTAGACCCATGTTCTTCCTATACCCTCAGACGTCTGCTAAATAACTGCTCAGTGATGTCAAGTGCCCAAAGACAAGCCGCAGAACACGAAGCCAGTTGCTTCATTCCTAATGTCAAACCTGATGCATTCAATCGCAGTATCCACCAGTCAATAGTGTCCCAAATTTGAATACATTTGAATAAGATGATATTGCTGAGAGACACCTGGGTGGCTCAGTAGGTTAAGCATCAGCCTTCCGCTGAGGGCACAATCCCAGAGTTCCCTATCGGGCTCCTTGCTCAGTGGGGAGCCTGCTTCTCCCTCTGCTGCAGCTCCCCCTGCTTGTGCTCTCTCCAGCTCTAACAAATAAATAAATCTTTTTTTTTTAAAGATATTGCTGAAACTTGCATTCACAAATTTTACCCCTTACCATCTATAGATATAGGTTTTTTTTTTTTAAGATTATTTACTTGAGAGAGAGAGAGAGAGAGAGAGCCCTCCAGGTGGGCAAGGGAGAGGGAGAGAATCATCTGCAGACTCCTGGATGAGCACAAAGCCTGATGTGGGGGCTCAATCCCACAATCCATGAGATCAGAACCTGAGCCCAAACCAAGTCCCCTACTTAACCCATGGAACCACCCACACACCCCTAGATATCATACTTTTAATTGTAAGATTTTCCAGTCAGTTCTACTTCATGTACAATGCTTACACAAAAGCATTTAACCCTCTGCTAGCAATAACTTTGTTATATTGAGAAACATGTCTCTTTCATACAGTGCTATCCACACAGTTCTCTCCCCATCACTTGTCTTTGTAGAAAGTCATTAACAGGGAGTGAATTTTCAAATTAGAAATGTAAAATGGGTTTTCCATCAGCAGAATACATTAAACTAATTTACTTCCTTAAAGACAAATTTTTAAAAGCCAAAATGTAGAACATTCAGTTTTATGAATTTTTCACATGTGGATCAATTTTATTTTTTTTCTTCAAATTTATTAGGACTAACATAATAGAGC
The DNA here is from genome assembly GCA_003697995.1 of Taxidea taxus jeffersonii. NCBI lineage: Eukaryota > Metazoa > Chordata > Mammalia > Carnivora > Mustelidae > Taxidea > Taxidea taxus. The sequence continues at coordinate 43,354 of ML106879.1, forward strand.
AATTTTAAATCTTTGACATAAATATAGTTTAAACTCCTACTGATTTACAGTGCAGGCTGGAATTTAATGCATGTCCTTTATAAACAATAGTGAGGTGCATACACTGTGGCTCTAATGGGTGAAATTTTAAACAGATTATCACTAAGTCCCTTATAGCCCTAATACTTTATTGTCCTACAAATATCTTATTTTGTTAAGCTACCTTCAAATTTTAATAAAAGTGTTCTTCAGGTAAAAAAAAAAAAAAATAGAATCCAATGTGTTAAAGTAACATATCAATTAAAGGCTAATTTCCAAGGAAAAACTTTCCAAAGGTTCTTCATCTTTACCAATTATCCTTTCAAAAACTGAATGTTGGGTTAAGATTTGAAAAATATTTACTTTAATAAATATTTGAAAAATACTATGTAATACCCTGCTAATTAAACTAATGCTTTATAGGGGTGCCTGGGTGACTCCAGGGATTAAGAGTCTGCCTTCAGCTGAGGTCATGATCACAGAAGCCTGTGATTGAGCCTGGAATGGGGCTCCCTGCTCAGCAGAGAGTCTACTTCTCCCTTTCTCACTCCCTCTGCTTCTCCCCTGGCTCATGCTCACTCTCAAATAAATAAATAAAATCTTTAAAAAATAATAATAAATTCTTTATCTTCCTAAAACAGCTTTTTAGAAAATATATTTATTATTTATTTTAGAGAGAGCTTGTGTGTGAGTGGGAAGGAGGAGAGGAAGAGGGAGAGAATCCTCAAGACTCTTCGCTGAGCACAGAGCTTGATGCAGGGCTCGATCTCCCAACACTGACATCATGACTGATCCAAAATCAAGAGTCAGATGTTTAACCTACTAAGGCACCCAAGTACACCTAAAACAACTGTGTTTTAGATATCCTGTCCTAGAGAGAATACTTTTACTTCCTCACAATCATTATTCTAGAGTAATTTCAATTGAGAACTAGACACTCATGTTCATTTTAAATAGCTCCAAACTTACTCTAAGACAGTGCATGGTAAAGGAATATTTAAAGCATTAAAATATAATTGTAGGGGTGCCTAGGTGGCTCAGTGGGTTAAAGCCTCTGCCTTCAGCTCAGGTCATGATCTCAGGGTCCTGGGATCGAGCCCTGCACCGGGCTCTCTGCTCAGCAGGGAGCCTGTTTCCTCCCTCTCTCTCTGCCTGCCTCTCTGCCTACTTGTGATCTCTGTCTGTCAAATAAATAAATAAAATCTTAAAAATAAAAAAATAAAATATAATTGTAAAATATATTTTAAACTGTTTAGAGCATTAATTTGTTAGTTTCTTCCTTATAGTCCTCTTCTACTCCATTATCTTTATTTAGCACTTACTGCCTTATGATGGAGTTCTCACAGCAAAAGACAAAATAATCAAATTATTGGCTTTCAATTTAATATCCCCAAATCCAGGTATGAGACAAATAAAACTGAAAGAATGCTTGCTGTAAAGGGGATATAGATTTTTCCTGGAAAGTGTTGAAAAGGAAAGCTATAGCACCAGATGTTAAGATGATCTCTAAAAAAGAAAATTTATAACCTGAGCATCTCTTGAGTCAATCATCTGGTGTGGGGGTTGGAGAAATGGAAAACTGAAAATGATAGAAGAGCCTCAAATAAATATGGAAATCTGAGAGCACAGTAGACAATTTATATTTTCTCTAATAAGGCTCCAGCTCCAAGAATTTTCCCAAGCTTGAAGAAAAATCCCATGTATAGAGGCTAAAGAACAATGGATTATAAATACCTACAGAAGGATTTGAGGAACCTCATCCTGAGGGCAGCCCCAGAGACCTCAAGGGCTCAGCCCAGAGAGGCAGGTTATGTGGACAGAGGGATATAGCTGCCCATACCAGCATGGACTAGAGAACAGAAAGAACCAAGAATATACAACAAAGGCTAGTGTGGAACCCTGCTGACTGCAGGTGGGAACGGGAAGTAGAAGCTGGTGCCACAGTGGGTCTCTAACTGGGACTGATTGCAACTGAGTACCTGGTATTATTTCCTGACCTCTCTCCCCTCCAGGACATTGGCATTATGTTGGCCTATTAGAATTTTTTCACAGCCTTAGAGGAAAGAGGATGTTTTAGTTAGCTATTGCTATATAGGAAATTACCACAAATTCAGGGACTTAACACCTATTAGTTCACAGTTCTGTGGGTCAAAGTCCAGAGTGGCCACACTGATTCTGTGCTCAGGGTAACACAAGGCTGAAATTAAGCTGTCTGGCAGGCTGAATTCTTGTCTAGAGGCTCAGGAAAAATCTGCTTCCTAGCTCAGGAAGGCTGTTGACAAAATCAGTTTGTGCCTATAGGACTAAGGACCCTATCCCTGGCCAACTATCATCCAGGGGCTTCTCTCAGCTCCTAGAGACTACCTTCATTCCTTTCCTTCCCAAGCTTCCAGTCTCTCTGACTTCTCAGTCTCTGATCTCTAAACCCAAATGTAATAGGCCCATGCTATTATGTCAGACTCACCCAGATAATCTCCCTTTCTCAAATTTGGGACTTTAATTATTTCTTCAAAATTAATTCACAGCAGTACCTAGATTAGTACTTAGTGCCTAATTAGTACCTAGATGAGTACCTAGATGAGTTAACTGAAAGCATATGAACTCTAGAGGGCAGGAAGCATGGAATCTCTCTTAGAATTCTGCCTACCATAGTTTAGATGAGAGAATTGGCCTAGAGTATCTGGAACTGGCTTAGAAAACCCTGAGAGTGTCTATATGGAACTAAGATGACGTTTCTACTACCAAGTGAAATAAAAGTCAGCATAGAAATTAAACAATATTGAAAATTTTCTTTTAAAAATGGTTTTATATTACACATGCCAGACTTTGTAACCTATGGGATCTGTGCCTATTCAAATAGAATAGAGCATCACTATAAAATAATACTTCAAATCACATGTAAACTTTGTATCATGGCAGGAAGCCATGTGTCGAAATTCATTCAAAATTTTATGCACATTCGCACCTTAGCAGAGAAACAGTAGGTACTTGAAATTATACTACTTGGCCATCAGTCTTCCAGCCTTTCCTATCTTTAGCTATTTCTATTCCTGACCCTTCCTGGCATTATTTACATCTTAAAGTTTACTTCACCCTAACTCTGGAGCTATCTAATTTTATCCATTTTCTTTAGATCATGGAGTAGCAGGCTGGGACATCAGGAAATAGCCTAGCACTCTGATTTCAGAGTTAGAACAGGACTAGGATATTAGTTTTCTCTCCCTAACCAACTTCTTTACCACCTGAGTGATCAAACCCAGGTGAGACCTGACTCTCGGGATCAGAAGGGCACCCAGAGAAAATTCAAAGCAGCAGCAGGGTCCTTAACGTCCTTCAAAAGCTAAGGAGGGATAAGAAAGACTGGAAGGTGCTTTGAAGAGTACTCTTGAATTCCACTTCCTGTAAGAGTACTCTGATCCTGATAGACCAAAGGGTTTCACAGTGAAATTGCTGCTTGAAAGAATCCTCCATTTTGACAGACAGCTGAGAGCCACAGTTTCCCCGAGAATGACAATCCCCACCCCTGCCCTGTGAAAATAAAGCAGAAAAACACTGAAGACCTCTACACTGAGACTACTTCCTTAGAAACACAAGCACACACTTGATTTACACTAGAGGAGGATTTTAAATGTGAAACTGTTAGTTACAAATATAACCTGTCTGGTGTAGAGCTATTGCTTTTACCTTACAAAACAGTGAATCAGATTTTCAGTAATGTCTTTACTTGGCTACAGTTATGCTCAACTATTACTCGTAATTATTTTGGCTCCATCTATAAGGCCAAGAGCTCTTCCTAAGAACCAAAAACAAATAACCAGACTCCTTCAGGAATAAGGAGGGACTGAATAAATTGGAAGATACCCTTCAATCAGCAACAGGAGCACCAAGCAACTTCTGAATTTATTCAATTCACACTTTGTTTTTTAAAGAAGACTGAGCTATTTATTTCTGTCGTATGGGCAAACTCAGAATATAATGGACAAAATGTCAGAGAAAATGAAGAAAAATTATGATATTCCCCAACATAATAAATACATCTTTTGCAAAAATCTAGTTACCAGAATTCCACTAAGCCCCAAGTGATCAGCTGCTATGAGACATAAAACTGAGCTGAAAGCATTGGGCAAAGAACTTGGGTAAATGGGGACTTACATTTATAATGAAGTAGCATCAGTAAAGACAGATCATCCTTCAAGAGTGGAGGCTCTAGTTCCCAAATCCCTAGACATTACCTCAATTTTCCTAAAGGTGTTTGTATCTTTGGAGCACATTACCCTCAGGGATCTCAGAGACTCACTGACAGTGCATGTTTTGAGCTCCTCTATAGAGACAAACAGCCTTCTCCATATGCATATGAAGGAACACTTGGGATTTCTGAACCACTACTCTGACAGCTGCCAGAAAATGGGATATTAGAAGATGCCTCATATTTAATAATTCATGCAGTTTTTTAAAAGCATTTTACATTGATCACTTAACAATGGATAAATATTGACTGTCCTGAGTAATATTTACCAGATGCCTCGGTAACAGACCTCTTTGTTGGCCCCATACTTATCTTAGACCTTCCTAGCTCAAGGTCTCTGCTGATCATTTCTCCACAAAATCTTTTACAGTCTAGGGCACCTGGGTGTCTCTGCCTTTGGCTCAGGTCATGATCTCAGGGCCCACACTGGTTCTCTGCTCAGTGGGGAGTCTGTACTCTCCCTCTGTCTGCTCTCTTTCTCTTTCTCAAGCAAATAAATAAAATCTTAAAATAAAATCTTTTATAGCCCTCCCAGTGCACCTCAAAATCTAGCTTTCTCTCAAAACCTAAAACCAAATGATCCCCCACTTTCATCAATTATTTTAGCAGTCTTTGCACCATTCTGATGGATGTGCTCCTGATACCCCACAAGGCCTCTCCCACTCCTTCTCCCTCTCAGTAAGTCCTAGCAGTAAGTTGAACAATGGCCACTCAAAGATACCAAATCCTAATCCCTAGAATTTGTAAATGTTATCTTATTTAGATAAAGGGTTTTTGCAGATGTAATAAAGTAAAGAATTTTGAGATGAGATTGCCCTGGATTATCTAAGAGTGTTCTAAATGCCTTCACAAGTGTCTTCCTAAAAGAGAAGCAAAGGGAGATAGCACATAGAGAAAAGAAGAAAACGTGAAGACAAAGAAGAAATTGGAATGATGTGGCTATAAAGGAATGCCAATGGCTACTGGACCCCAGAAGAGACAAGGAATCAATTCTTCCCAAGAGTCTTTGGAAAGATCACAGCCCTGCTGACTATAATTTTAGACTTCTGACCTCCAGAACTGTGATAAAACATATTTCTGTTGCCTTAAGCCCCTATTTTAACTTGTTACAGCAGCCACAGAAAACTAACACAGTCCACCAAATAATTTTGATAATTGACCCATTGTCCATGCAGCACATGGCTATCTTTGCCCTTCTTAATCAGACACTTTAGCTTTTATAGTTCCATATTTACAGCTGGCCAGATAAGTTAAAATTTGATAGCCCCCAATTTTAAGAAAAATGCCATCCTCCCCTCACAAGATTATTTGGGTTCTGTTATTCCCAGAACCCAAGAGTGGTTTAGTTCATGAATTTTTGAAATAAGACACATGAGGTCCAGTCTCAGCCCTGACACTTCTAGCTTTGTTAGATTAGGCAAATCATTTAACCTCTTTAGGTTTCCATTTTCTTATTTATAAAAATTTGATACCTTATAGGATTTCTGAGTGGGTGAAATAATTCATGTAAAGCACAGTGACCAGCACATTCTAAATGCTTAGTAAATGACAGGTATTTTCATTTTGGGTTTCCCATAGTTTAGTTTTCAACAAATATTTACCAATATTTGCTGTCTACTAGAAGCTAAGGTTATAAATCTAAAAAAAATCTCTCAAAAATTAAAAATAGAAATATGATATGATACAGCAATTATATCTCTGAGAATATATCAAAAAGCTATCTGTGCCTCCATGTCCATTGCAGTATTGCTTACAAAGCCCAAGACAAGTGCACATTCATTGATGAGTGGAAAAATCAGTTATGATACACACATACACACACAGGATATTATCTAGCTATTAAAAAAAATGAGGGAAGTCTTTTATTTGTGACAATATAGATGTAGCTTGAAGATATTATACCAAGGAAAATAATTCAGAGAAAAACAAATATTATGTGATCTCAGTTACATGTGAAATATAAACAAACAAAAACAGAAAAAAAAAGATGAGATTTGGGAGGAACTGGAGGAAGGTTATCTTCTAGTTATAAATCAGTAGAACATCAGGGTGACTGTAAACTAACACTGCTCTAGAATATGTAGGACAAGTGTAGATCCTAAGAGGTCTCCTCACAAGAACAGCTTTTTCTTCTTTTTCTTATCATATCTATACGAGGTAATGGATGCCAACTAAAATTATTGTAGTAATCATTTCACAATATATATGTTAAACCATTATGTTATACACCTTAAACTTGTGTATACCAATTATATCTCAACAAAGTTGGGGAAGTAAAGAAATAGGCTAAGTCCCTACAGTCATGGAATTTATAGAATATGATTAGAATTCCCAACCAGTGCATTGTTTCGTAACTCCTAATGTGCGTGCTTGGTTTCTGTATTTCTCTTTTTTTAATGAGAAGACTTTTAAGGCTATGGAGTATCCCTTACATTTAGCTTTTTCTACATTCCAAACATATGAAGTGTTTTCCTTTCCATTACTTCTTACACGGCTCATAATTTCTTTAATTTCTTCACTGATACAAGAGTTACCTTAGATATGTGTTTTCCAATTTGAAGTAGTGAAAACATTTTCAATTTCTAATTATTTCAGTTGTATTGTCTTATGAGCAAAGAGAAATATAAAAAATTGTCCATTTTTTAAAAATTGCAAGTTTTCTTTGCTACCAAGTACATTTCATAGTCTTATTACTAATGTATCTTCTTCAAAAATATGCCTCTTATATTATGCATTGGCCTTTTATTACATTGTTTAGTGCTCTTAATTTTAAATATGACCTTGCCACCAATGTTGACCTCTTTTCTTTCTTTAGTTTTGCATCTGCTGAGCACTGCATTTCTTTGCCAAGGTCCCTTTATTGTCAATATTTCTTCATCATTTTCATAGTTTATTTCTTGTAAGTAGCATACTGGTAGGTGTTTTTCCTACCTCTAGCAGTCTGCCTTTTAGTGGCATTGGTTCATCCAAACTTGGAATATATTTTATTTCTTCCACCTGCTTTATATTACTTTATGATTAATTTTTAACATCACTGCTTGCCCTATACATTTCTTAACATGTTCATTACTTTAAATTTTTTTTTTAATTTATTTGAGAGAGGGAGAGAGAGCCCATGAGCAGGGGTAAGGGGCAGAGAGGGAGAAACAGGCTCCCCACTGAGCAGGGGACTAGATCCCAGGACTCTGGGATCATGACCTGAGCTGAAGGCAAATGCTTAACCAACTGAGACAACCAGGCGTCCACTTTCAAAACTTTTAATCTACTTTTACATTCTTCCCCTCTTCGCTTTTAAGTTCAACTATACTTTTTCATGTTACTAATTGTTACCTTCTATATTAATTATGGAAATGCTAGCTGCTATAATAAATAAATCCTAACATTTTAGTACTTTAATATATAAGAACTTATTCCTAACTCACATTAACATTTCCACATTGTATTTACATATAGTAGGGTTCTGCTCTACACTATTATTTTGCAACTTGTGATGACAAAACTCTGTACCTAACTCTATACCTTCCACTGGATGTCAACGTCAAGCTAAAAGTGGAAGAATATGGAGGATCATGCCTGGCAATGGGACATATTTCTGCTCAAAGTACAGTCACATGCAGAGGAAGCTGGGAAATGCACTGTAGCCATGTACAAGCCATAATCAGACACAAATGACTGTCCTATTATTTAACAAGACATCAACAACATATGCCCATCAGGTTTCCCATATTTCTAACATGAAGCTACCGACCAACCATATTTATGTCACTTATATTCAAAACTATTTGCAGAAAGAAAAATAAAATGGGTGTGCCTGGGTGTCTCAGTTAAGCATCCGACTCTTGGTCTGAGCTCAGGTCATGCTCTCAGGATGGCAAGATTGAGTCCCACCTCCAGCTTTGCACTCAGTGAGGTCTGCTTGGGATTCTTTTTCTCCCTCTCCTTCTGCCCCTCCCCTCACTCCCATGCACCCTCTCTACAATAAATTTTTTTTAAAATGGCAATTTGTAAATAATAGTTGTCATGCCTGTTTTTTAAATATGTGTAATTCTGTTCTCTAGAAGTAACGTAAGTGTAATTCCAAATGTTTGCCAGATTAGCTCTCCAAAATGGCTGTGTTTCTCAAAAACTAGCTGATTCCTTTGATTAGGACCAAATCTTCACACACTTTGCATGCCAAGGAAGCAGAGGCAAGTCCAAGAAGGTTGAACTGGTTCCCATGGTTGTATTGAGCATTCACACAGCACTGGTTTACATGATCTTAAAAGCCCCCCCAAAACCCTATTTGATCCTTTCTGAAAGGTTTTTCCATCAAAATAATAGTAAATTTACAGAGTTTTCTGGTAGATATTTACAAACAGTGTGCATCATTTTATCTGGGGAAAGGGAAATTATTCAGGGAGAAACATAAAAACTAAAATGTGCAACAGTGCAGGATCACCCAATTTCTTCATGGTTCATTTTGCTCTATAGTCCCAGAACAGAGAAAAGTTCTGGGATAGAAACCTTGCATCAGTCAATTTGGTGACCCCTTGCTGAACAGGATCATAATTCTATAGTGGCTCAAGCTATCGTTGAGGACTGGGGCTGAGGACTAGGTTACAAAGGTTAATTAAAACACCCAAGAAGAATGCAGAAGACAATTAGAATGCAGCACAAAGCACCAGCACTACCTTGGGCTTTATGAGACATTTTTTACAACTAGGCTTTGCTAAATGGGAAGCTATTTTTATGTCACTATAAATTACATTTAATTGCAGGTTTTTTTTGCATAATTTACTGCATCTTTGTCTTCTTAGAATTTCTAACTTAGCTCCACTTTTGAGAACATGTCTTTCTTTGTACTTTATCCTTACACTAGCTCTGTATGTCCATTCATTTCCCAGTACAGTCCCAGATTGTCTAAGTAGTGGAAGTTGTATTTTTTATGTTCAGAGTTCCATGGTCTTCACTAAAAGTCAACTTCAACTTGCACCTGTCTTGCTTCCAGACCTAGGTTTGTCCATGGGGTAGTCAGTATATCCTGTTTTAGGGAAACCCACAGAATTTTAGGATAAGTTCTACATTTTGAAAAACCTGCTATTGTATCTTAAAATACTCTATGGTCTTCAATATAGCTGTCTTTTCTGCAAAATAGAATAAGTTTAAGGCAGGTCTGTCCTGAACCCCATCAATAAAGTTAATTATTAAAAGTACTAGAAGAAACTCCCAATAGCAGCTTCATCTTAAGAGTTTCATGGCATGAATCAAAGCTGTTAGCTTTGTTAGCATCAGAAGATATTAAATCTTACAAGAATGCTATGAAAATAAAAATATCTTGTGTTAAAAATGTACTATCCTAAGTATGTTTTAAGATTTATCTTAAATTCTTGAATGAGATAAAAATAATATAGCCCATAGGGAAATCAAAACACACAAACACCTTTAAGTTACTTCTCCAGATGATAAGTAAATCTAAATCAGGCCAAATATCTCTTAAACATGTTCATATTTATCAGAAGTGGTAGTGGAGGAACAAAATGCCAGTTTGATCTTTTTTGCATCTCCTGACCTAAAGGGAAAATGCATCCCATATTAGAAATTTCAGCAAAAGGATAAACTAAAATGTTTTCATTCCATTGAAGATTATGGCATGCTTTAAAAAGTAGAACATATAAATCAATAAAGAAAGGACTGACACCAGAATAGAGTCAAAGGCAAACTTTTTGTGTTGAAATATTTTGACTTACAGGAAGTTACAAAAGTAGTACAAAGAATTCTCATATATCTCACCAAAGTCCCCAGATATGAACATATTAACACACTGAGGACTTCTCTCTCTCTCCCTATTTTCCTATCACCTTCTGTCTCTCTGTATTATGTTTACACAGGTTTACTTTTTTTTCTGAGCCATTGGAAAGGAAGTTGATGCCATGTGCCTTATCCTTGAATGATTCAGTGTGTGTTTCTTTAAAAATAAGGACATTCACTTATAAATCACATTTGCGATTATCAATCAGAAAATGAACTATAATCTAATTTAGAAACTGTATTTAAATTTGGCCAATATATCCCACTTAGGTCCTTTATAAGAAAAGAAACTTTTTTTCCCCCTTATTCAGGATGTAATTCAGGATCAAATGTCACATTTGGCTGTCTTGTGTCTCTAGGTAAAGTCCAGCAAGTTTGTCTTTGTAGGTCTTTGTAGGTCTTTGTAGGTCTTTCAGGACCTTGACATTTTTTCAAGAGTACAGGTCAGTTATTTTGTATAATGTCTCTCAGTTGGAATTTCTATGATGTTTCCATATGATTAGATACAGATTGTGCCTTTGGGGAAGGATTATCACCAAGTGTGTGTGTGCTTCTCCCTACATCCTATCAGGAGATATGTGAATATATTCATCTTACTACTAGTAATGTTAACCTCAGGTATTTGGTTAAGATAGAGTCTTGGTTTCTCTACTTAAAAATTATTCACTTTCCCGTCATAATTATAAGTGCCTTGTAGAAGATATTTTGAGGCTATGTAAGCACCCTTTTCTCATCACACATTCACCCACTAGTTTTACCATCCATTAATGATCCGGCCTAAAACAGCCATTACTGGCAGTCACCCAGTGGGGATTTTTCTTATTCCTTCATTCTTTCTGGGTCAAAAAAATGTGCTTTTTTAAAAAAAGTGGTTAATATCAATAGAACATAAGAACCTGCATAAAAGGTCCCTCACTGGTCAATCTGGGACAATTTAATGATAGCAAATGATTATAACTCATAGGATAAAGGTAAAAGACTCCATGAGCACAGACTGATATAGACAGGTAAGAAAAAACTCTTCCTTAGAGTAGAAGGCAATATACTTTTCTAGACAATTAAATGAAATGTAAAAATCTTAAATGAATATAATAAAAAAAAATTTCATTTGTAACTAAAGGAATACAAATTGAAATAATCACATGCTACCCTATCAATTTTATCAAGCAGCTTTCAGCATTTAACAAGATTGGTTATCCCAAGAGCTGATAAGAGAGTGGGAAATGTGAGGCCTCAAATACAGTATTGATTTGCATGTACATTGGTAAAAGCTTTCTGGACAGGAGTTTCACAGTATGTGTCAATATTTAAATGAATGCAGCTCTCTGACCCAGCAATTCCACTTAAATAATAGAACAGTCAACTGAATAAGTAAAATGTGTGTATTTTTTATTCTATCATGTTAATAGGAAAAACTTTTAGCAATCTGATAATCTGCCAAAAGAATTAGAGTGTTAGGTAACTGAAAAGGGGATGATTTAGCACTAATGATTTGGAAAGATTTAACATTCTGCTATGTGAATAATTCAGATTTTAAAATATATGTGATTATTCCATTGTATGTATGCATATACATGTACATCTATATGCATATGTTCATGAATTCATATGTGGTATCCTAGTGATCATCTGTAAAAGTGGGACCATATTCGGAACTACCTCCCAGCTCAAGGAGTTTATAAGAGGATAAATGATTATTTCAATCTAAGTATAGTGTCTGACACATGCACTCAGTAAAAAATTATTTTAACCATATTGGCTATCATTGCTCTTTGAACAATTTATTATGATTGGTATTTTTCTAAGCTAAAACATAGTTTTGGTCATCCTATTATAATTTGTCTCCTGTTAACGAAGAACCCCTATTACGCATCTTATATGAAATGTAAAATTGACCTTTAAATTCTTTGATGAACAAATTGAAAGGCGGAAATTGAATTCTCATCTTTGCTTTGGAAGATATCCTCAATATTGACATCTATCCTTTCTGAGTAATAAACAGGACAGAAATGGAATGAAATGGCACAGAGTTACAGAAAAGAGTAATTAATTAAAAAGTTCTTAATGACCACCTTGGTCATCTGGTCTGAGAAATGTTAATATTTAATATTTGCACATATCAAAACTTCTAAAAAGAACTACTTATGGATAATTTTATTAATAACACATGCCCTTAAAAGTTACATCAAAATACACTAATTATACTGTAATTATTCCTTTGTTTATTTTACTTGTTTTAACTCTGATGGGCATAAATCAATTGCAGTCATATTGGCAAAATTCTATAGACATAGCCCATATCAAAGAATATATTTGATTCATCCTAAAATTTAATTAGGAAAGTGTATTTTGTGACCTTTCTTCTCGTGAGTGTTGAGTATTTTCTTAACAAATGTCCCCAGGCAAGAAATAATTACCATAAAATGTAAGAAAGATACATTAAGGTACATAGCAATGAGGTTATTTATCAACTAATAGGGAATCTCGCTGTTTGATTCATGCAAATTTTTATCATTATGGAAATTTAATTTGCACCTTTGATTTCTTTGTGCCTTCCTTTAACCCAGTTCAGCTATTAGGAGTTACCTTTTATCACAATAATTGTAGCTCTGATTTATTCCTCTTTTTTAGTCAGATGAAATAGTCCTGAAGATATCTTCCATCAAATGACACAGGAGTTGAAGGTTTCCTTAGTACTCAAAGGCAATTTAATTGAGCTTACAACTGCGGTCACAGGAATTTGCAGGCACTTGGCTTGGTACTCAGCATGGGTGCATTCTAAGAAGTAGTAGCAACTGCTCTAAGATTCTAATTCTTCATTCTAATCGTCTGACCATTCTTCCAGTTTAATAGCACTTGTAAATTATCACCGTATTCTTTAACCAAATCATAAAACCAAGAACCAGTACATTTGTTAATCAGAGTTTAATTTAGGATCTGGGCCAGACATTCATTAGGGTGATTCCCTGACCTGACCTATGGTTTCAGTGAAAAATTTCATTTTCATTCATTTTCTCACAGGAACTATTGAACAACATTGCTTTTACACCTTCTCCTACCTCCCTACTGAGATGCTGGAGTTCTTAAATTAAATTGAAATCATCATACTAGTAAGGTGCCAAAACTTGATGACCTAGTAAAAGAATATAAAAAGTTTGGGATAGTGTCTTATAATTACAAAAAAAACAAAAAAAAATACAGCTGGATAAGACGAGCCTTGAAAATCCATGCTGTTTGCAAGCCTCAAGGCCACAGGCTATGGTCACCTCTCCATCAACACTGGATGTTATACATAAACAATGAATCTTAGAACACTGCATCAAAAACTCATCATGTATTTTATGGTGACTAGAATTACACAATAAAAACTTAAAGAACAAAAACAAAAACAAAAATCCTGGATTGGAGGCTAATCTTAGAGCATTCCGGTCATCCCAGTCCCCTATGTCTGACCACACACTCTACCTCAAATGTCATTCTGAATCTTTTTTGATCACACAGATCAGGAAACTTCACACACATGTCCAAAAGTTGTGAATCTAATCTTTGGGGGACATATAAATAAAAGCAAATATATTCAATTCAATAAATATTTACTAAATGACTATATGCTAAACCAGTTGTAAGGACTGTAGAAAATCTAATCAAAGCGTTGTTTGCAATCCCGAGAAATCTTCAGTCTAACCAGTAGTGGCACATACAAAAAATATGTATTTGCTAAAAGTGAGCATAAAACTATAATGTTTTTCTGGCTTTAATGATTAAAATTTTTACTTACTTAAAAAAATATATGTACGATACAAGGCCAAAGTGGGTAAATTCTGTAAGAGGGATACAAAGTAGAATGAGAAGCCAGAGAAGGAAAGTGATTCTATTAAGGACATCATCAGTGGCATAAGTCTTGATCAGATTCTCAGCTTAGTCCAGTGTGAAAGAGCAGTGGCCTCCTACAGGCCTGGTGAAACGATTCTGTGGAAATGACACTTGTAAAGTCTATAAAGCCATTGGGTGGCTCAGTCAGTTAAGCAGCTGCCTTCAGCTCGGGCCATGATCCCAGTGCTCTGGAATCAAACCCCAGGTTAAGTCCGGCTCCCTGCTCAGTGGGGAGCCATCTTCTCTGCCCCCCACCTGCTGCCTGCTGCTCCCCCTGCTTGTACTTGCACTCTGTTTCAAATAAAAAAATAAAATCTTAAAAAAAAAAAAAGAAAGAAAAGACAGAGATCTCATTCTCTTTTGTGTGCACACTGTGCTTCCTGTCTCACTGAATCTTTTCATGAGAAAATATTAAAAATCATGAATCGATAGCCTATTAGATTTATAGAAGCTTAGTTGTACAGGCTTCATGTAGTAATAGTAAACATTTAATACCTATGTAATCATTTCATTACTTTTTATGTTATCCACAACATACACTCTTCAAAAGAGCCCAGGTTTCAGATGATTGTACGTGAAAGATATGTTTGGGATTATTAGGATAGGCCTCCTAACTTACAAAGAGGAAGACAATTACTCCAAGAGTTTATGTGACTCTTCCAATGTCACAATGTCACAAGTAGCTAAAATGGGCAGTACTAACAACTGATTTTTTTATGTGTCTATATACAAAGACTTTTATATTTTGTTGGTCACTGTCTCAGGTAATTCAGTACCCATTTTGTCTCAAATCAAGTCCGGCCAGTAATTATTCAAAAATACATTGTTATGCACTTGAACATTTTAAATATTTTAATTTAAAGCTCTTTTTTTAATAGTATAATCTTACTTTTACATACTATACATAGGCCATGTGATATATTCTTTTTTTTTTTAATTTTTATTTAAAAATTTAATGTAACCCCACCACCCTCTCCCAACCCCCCCCCAAACCCCTCAGGTTATTTTATGACATTAAGAGTCTCATTTGGTTTGTCTCCCTCACGATCCCATCTTGTTTCATTTTTTCTTTTCCTACCCCCTTAACCCCCCCACCCCCATGGCATCTCTACTTCCTCATATCAGGGAGATCATATGATAGTTGTCTTTCTCCAATTGACTTATTTTGCAAAGCATAATACCCTCTAGTTCCATCCATGTTGTCGCAAATGGCAGGATTTAATTTCTTTTGATGGCTGCATAGTGTTCCATTGTATATATATACCACCTCTTCTTTATCCATTCATCTGTTGATGGACATCTAGGTTCTTTCCATAACTTGGCTATTGTGGACATTGCTGCTATAAACATTCAGGTACACATGCCCCTTCAGATCACTACATTTGTATCTTTAGGGTAAATACCCAGTAGTGCAATTGCTGGGTCATGAGGTAGCTCTATTTTCAATTTTTTGAGGAACCTCCATGCTGTTTTCCAGAGTGGTTGCACCAGCTTGCATTTCCACCAACAGTGTAGGAGGGTCCCCTTTCACCACATCCTTGCCAGCATCTGTCATTTCCTGACTTGTTAATTTTAGCCATTCTGACTTGTGTGAGGTCGTATTTCATTGTGGTTTTGATTTGTATTTCCCTGATGCCCAGTGATGTGGAGCACTTTTTCATGTGTCTGTTGGCCATCTGGATGTCTTCTTTGCAGAAATGTCTGTTCATGTCCTCTGCCTATTTCTTGATTGGATTATTTGTTTTTGGGTGTTGAGTTTGCTAAGCTCTTTATAGATTTTGGATACTAGCCCTTTATCTGATATGTCATTTGAAAATATCTTCTCCCATTCTGTCAGTTGTCTTTTGGTTTTGTTAACTGTTTCCTTTGCTGTGCAAAAGCTTTTGATCTTGATGAAGTCCCAATAATTCATTTTTTCCCTTGCTTCCCTTGCCTTTGGTGTTATTCCTAGGAAGAAGTTGCTGCAGTTGAGGTTGAAGAGGTTGCTGCCTGTGTTCTCCTCAAGGATTTTGATGGATTCCTTTCTCACGTTGAGGTCCTTCATCCATTTTGAGTCTATTTTCGTGTGCGGTGTAAGGAAATGGTCCAATTTCACTTTTCTGCATGCGGCTGTCCGATTTTCCCAACACCACTTGTTAAAGAGGCTCTCTTTTTTCCATTGGATATTCTTTCCTGCTTTGTTGAAGATTAGTTGACCATAGAGTTGAGGGTCTATTTCTGGGCTCTCTATTCTGTTCCATTGATCTATCTGTCTGTTTTTGTGCCAGTACCATACTGTCTTGATGATGACAGATTTGTAGTAGAGCTTGAAGTCTGGAATTGTGATGCCACCAACTCTGGCTTTCTTTTTCAATATTCCTTTGGCTATTCGAAGTCTTTTATGGTTCCATATAAATTTTAGGATTATTTGTTCCATTTCCTTGAAAAAACTGGATGGGATTTTGATAGGCATTGCATTAAATGTGTAGATAGCTTTAGGTAGCATAGACATTTTCACAATATTTGTTCTTCCAAACCATGAGCATGGAACATTTTTCCATTTCTTTGTGTCTTCCTCAATTTCTTTCATGAGTACTTTATAGTTCTCTGAGTATAGGTTCTTTGCCTCTTTGGTTAGGTTTATTCCTAGGTATCTTATGATTGTGGGTGTAATTGTAAATGGAATTGACTCCTTAATTTCTCTTTCTTCTGTCTTGTTGTTGGTGTAAAGAAATGCAACTGATTTCTGTGCATTGATTTTATATCCTGACACTTTACTGAATTCCTCTACAAGCTCTAGCAGTTTTGGAGTGGAGCCTTTTGGGTTTTCCACATATAGTATCATATCATCTGCAAAGAGTGATAGTTTGACTTCTTCTTTGCCGATTTGGATGCCTTTAATTTCTTTTTGTTGTCTGATTGCTGAGGCTAGGACTTCTAGTACTATGTTGAATAGCAGTGGTGATAACAGACATCCCTGCCGTGTTCCTGACCTTAGCGGAAAAGCTCTCAGTATTACTCCATTGAGAATGATACTTGCAGTGGGTTTTTCATATATGGCTTTCATAATATTGAGGTATGTGCCCTCTATACCTACACTTTGAAGAGTTTTTATTAAGAAGGGATGCTGTACTTTGTCAAATGCTTTTTCAGCATCTATTAAGAGTATCATATGGCTCTTGTTCTTTCTTTTCTTAATGTATTGTATCACATTGATTGATTTGCGCATGTTGAACCAACCTTGCTGCCCTGGAATAAATCCCACTTGGTCATGGTGAATAATCCTTTTAATGTACTGTTGGATCCTATTGGCTAGCATTTTGGTGAGAATTTTCGCATCTGTGTTCATCAAGGATATTGGTCTGTAATTCTTTTTTGATGGGATCCTTGTCTGGTTTGGGGATCAAGGTGATGCTGGCCTCATAAAATGAGTTTGGAAGTTTTCCGTCCATTTCTATTTTTTGGAACAGTTTCAGGAGAACACGAATTAATTCTTCTTTAAATTGTTGGTAGAATTCCCCTGGAAAGCCATCTGGCCCTGGGCTTTGGTTTGATTGGAGATTTTTGATGACTGTTTCAATCTCCTTACTGGTTATGGGCCTATTCAGGTTTTCTATTTCTTCCTGGTTCAGTTTTGGCAGTTTATGTCTCTAGGAAAGCATCCATTTCTTCCAGATTGTCAAATTTGTTGGCATAGAGTTCCTCATAATATGTTCTTATGATTGTTTGTATTTCTTTGGTGTTGGTTATGATCTCTCCTCTTTCATTCATGATTTTATTTATTTGGGTCCTTTCTCTTTTATTTTTGATAAGTCTGGCCAGGGGTTTATCAATCTTATTAATTCTCTCCAAGAACCAGCTCCTAGTTTCATTGATTTGTTCTATTGTTTTTTTGGTTTCTATTTCATTGATTTCTGCTTTGATCTTTATTATTTCTCTTCTCCTGCTGGGTATAGGCTTTCTTTGTTGTTCTTTCTCGAGCTCCTTTAGGTTTAGGGTTAGGTTGTGTATTTGAGACCTTTCTTGTTTCTTGAGAAAGGCTTGTATCGCTATATATTTTCCTCTCAGGACTGCCTTTGTTGTGTCCCACAGATTTTGGATCATTGTTTTTTCATTATCATTTGTTTCCATGTTTTTTTTTTTTCAATTCTTCTTTAATTTCCTGGTTGACCCATTCATTCTTTAGAAGGATGCTGTTGAGTCTCCATGTATTTGGGCTCTTTCCAAATTTTCTCTTGTGATTAAGTTCTAGCTTCAGAGCATTGTGGTCTGAAAATATGCAGGGAAGGATCCCAATCTTTTGATACTGGTTGAGACCTGATTTATGACCCAGGATGTGATCTATTCTGGAGAATGTTCCATGGGCACTAGAGAAGAATGTGTATTCTGTTGCTTTGGGATGGAATGTTCTGAATATATCTGTGATGTCCTTCTGGTCCAGTGTGTCATTTAAGACCTTTATTTCCTTGTTGATCTTTCGTTTGGATGATCTGTCCATTTCAGTGAGGGGTGTGTTAAAGTCCCCTACTATTATTGTATTATTGTTGATGTGTTTCTTTGATTTTGTTATTAATTGGTTTATATGGTTGGCTGCTCCCATGTTAGGGGCATAGATATTTAAAATTGTTAGATCTTCTTCTAAGGGTTGGACAGACCCTTTGAGTATGATATAATGTCCTTCCTAATCTCTTATTATAGTCTTTGGTAAAATCTAATTGATCTAAGGATTGCCACCCCAGCTTTCTTCTGATGTCTATTAGCATGGTAAATTGTTTCCACCCCCTCACTTTGAATCTGGAAGTGTCTTCAGATCTAAAATGAGTTTCTTGTAGGCAGCATATGGATGGGTTTTGTTTTTTTATCCATTCTGAAACCCTGTGTCTTTTGATTGGGGCATTTAGCCCATTTATGTTCAGGGTAACTATTGAGAGATACGAATTTAGTGCCATTGTATTGCCTGTAAGGTGATTGTTACTGTATATTGTCTCTGTTCCTTTCTGATAATACTTTTAGGGTGTCTCTTTGCTTAAAGGACCCCTTTCAATATTTCCTGTAGAGCTGGTTTGATGTTTACAAATTCTTTCAGTTTTTGTTTGTTCTGGAAGCTTTTTATCTCTCCTTCTATTTTCAATGATAACCTAGCTGGATAAAGTATTCTTGGCTGCATGTTTTTCTCATTTAGTGCTCTGAATATATCACTCTAGTTCTTTCTGGCCTGCCAGGTCTCTGTGGATAAGTCAGCTGCCAGTCTAATATTTTTGCCATTGTATGTTACAGACTTCTTGTCCCGTGCTGCTTTCAGGATTTTCTCTTTGTTGCTAAGAATGTAAATTTTACTATTAGATGATGGGGTGTGGACATGTTCTTATTGATTTTGAGGGGGATTCTCTGTACCTCCTGGATTTTGATGCTTGTTCCCTTTACCATGTTAGGGAAATTCTCTGATAATTCTCTCCAGTATACCTTCTGCTCCTCTTTCTCTTTCTTCTTCTTCTGGAATCCCAATTACTCTAATGTTGTTTCATCTTAAGGTATCACTTATCTGTCAAATTCTCCCCTCGTGGTCCAGTAGTTGTTTGTCTCTCTTTTGCTCAGCTTCTTTATTCTCTGTCATTTGGCCTTCTATATCACTAATTCTTTCTTCGTCTCATTTATCCTAGCACTAAAAGCCTTCATTTTTTATTGCACCTCATTAGTAGCTTTTTTTATTTCAACTTGGTTAGATTTTAGTTCTTTTATTTCTCCAGAAAGGGTTTTTATTTTTCTGGACAGGGTGTCTCTAATATCTTCATGCCTTTTTGAGCCTGGTTAGAACCTTGAGAATCATCATCCTGAATTCCAGATGTGACATATTACCAATGTCTTCATTGATTAAGTCCCTAGCATTCGGTACTGCCTCCTGTTCTTTTTTTTGTGGTGAGTTTTTCCGCCTTTTTATTTTGTCCAGATAAGAATATATGAAGGAGCAAATGTAATACTAAAAGGGTGGCAAAGACCCCAGGAAGATGTGCTTTAATCAAATCAGAAGAGACCCCAAATCATGGGGGGTTGGGAGAAAGGGGGTAAAAAGAAGTTCAGAAAGGAGAAAAAAAATTTTTTAAAAGAGAACACAAATTTAAAAAAATATATAAAAAAAGAAAAAATATATATATATGTATTAGACTGGTGACTAGAACGGGGTCACCCACTTAATTTTGGGAGTATTTTGGTCTCTCTAGAAGAAACTACTTCCCAAAATTTTAAAGAATTAAAAACATATATAAGGGTAAACACAATGAAGAGATGAAATATGACTATAAAGATGAAAAAAAATTTTTTTTCCTCACAAAGGAGTTGATAAGGTAAGTTGGTAGGGAGAATAAAAAAAAAAAAAAAGTGGAGAGAACTTCCTTGGGCTGGAGATTAGATCAAGCCCATTACTAGATTTGGGGTGTATTTTGATCTATTAGAAGAAGTTGTACCCCAAATTTTTTAGAAGAAAAAAACCCTATGTGTATACAAAGAATAAGGTTAGATACAATGAAGGATAAAATATGACTATAATAATAAAGGTTCAAAAAAGAGTTTTTTAAGAAAGTTGTTAAGATAAACTAGTTAAAAAAACATTAAAAGAAGAAAGGGTAAAAGTTAAAAAAATTAGAAGTGAAAAAAAAATTTTTTTAATTAATTAACTTTGCAAGATTAAAGATTCATGGGGAGAAAGCCAAGAATTCCATGCATTGCTTTCTCCTCCTCTGGAATCCCGCTGTTCTCCTTGTTAAGTGAACTTGATCTTGGCTGGATTTCTTGTTGATCTTATGGAGGAGGGGCCTGTTGTAGTGATTTTCAAGTGTCTCTGGCCCAGGCGGAATTGCACCGCCCTTACCAGGGACCAGGCTAAGTAATACTCTCAGGTTCGCTTTCGGGGGCTTTTGTTCCCTGAACACTTTCCGTAGAGTTCTGGAGGACGGGAATGAAAATGGTGGCCTCCCAATCTCCAGCTCAGAGGAGCCGAGAGCTCAGGGCCCCAGTCTTCAGTGCGCCTTCAGAGAAAAGCGCTTAATCACTCCCATCTCCCCAGCCTCCATCCGCGCTTGGAGAAAATTGTGCGTAATCACTCCGGTCTCACTGGCCTCTGGCTGCGCTCCAAGGTCACCCAGCCTGTCACCAAGCATCTCTGTCTCTGGCACAGAGTCCCACCTGGAGTCTCCGAACCCCACAGGTCCCTGGGCTTTCCCAGGTCCTAGTCTCCTCAGATCTTGTGGGGACCCCATGCACAGAGCACCGGCCCGTGTCACAGATTAAGGTTCTAGGCAACCCTGAGTTGAGAGCTCACTCCTCAGCTCTGTCTCCGCAGCTGGCTTCCCCGCTCTAATACCTGTGAGCTCTGTGACATGCAGACACCCCCTATCCTTCTGTGACCCCACAGGACCTGAGTCCACGCTGTCCTCGCGAGGTCTTCACCCCAGTTTAGCCTCTGGAGCAATGTCCCTCCATGGAGCAGAGTTTTAAAAGTCCTGATTTGTGCTCCTTTGTTATGCCGCTTGCCGGGAGCCAGCCCCTCCCCCCGGGGTCTATCTTCCCGTCGCATTGGATTCACTTCTCCGCTGGTCCTACCTTTTAGAAAGTGGTCGATTTTCTGTTTCTAGAATTGTTGCTCTTCTTTCCTTCGATCTCCTGTTGGATTTGTAGGTGTTCAGAATGGTTTGATAAGCTATCTAGCTGATCTCCTGCTGCCTGATGTCATCTCAGCCTGCTACTTCTCCACCATCTTGACCAGTTTAAAGCTCTTTTAAAGATTTGTGGTTCTTGCTCAAAGGACTTTATTGCCCAGGAGCACTCTGTATAATTTAGCTTCCAGAGACACAGGGATATAAACAGTGACTATTCTACTCTCTCTCAATTTCAAAGTGGAAACATTTCAAGAACATTCTGAAGCTCTTCAGAATGTGGTTCTATTGTATAACTGAACATTAGGTCTCAATTTTATCATCTTCAACAACCCAGGCAAACTGAATAGATAACATGTCTACAAACGGCCTCGCTCCAGAAGGCATTATTCATGAGAATAATCCTAGAAATGAGGAACATCTATAAAAGGTTTTAAGGCAAAGCAAGTTGTCAAAAGGAAAGAATTGTTAGACTTCTCCAAATTCAAAATAATGGATAATAAGCATATAGTTAATATAAAACAACAGAGAACCATCTGTGTTGCTTTGTGATAGTGCATTGAGAAAAAAAAATAATGTGATGGCAGTTTTTTCCCAGTATTTTTCTTTGCAATATATTTATAACAACAATAAGCAAAAAGACCACATAATGTATACGGAGTGCTGGAAGGGCTGGAAAAGACTTTCATAGCATGGTTGTCTGATTCCTTAGAAAATATAGAAAATTTAAATAAGTAGGAGCACAATTAAAAAATATCTCAGACAGATAGCATAAGCAAAGGCCTATAAGTGTTTTGCATTACCATCTTTATGATTGTTATCATTTGTTTCTTTTTAAACCATGCCCAAAAATAGCTTATTAATCCCAGTAGATTAGTTAATATTTTACAATGGAGTTTATTCTTTATGTCTTTTGTCACATAATGATACTCTGTTGCCAGATATTTAATAAATATGACATCCCAGGACAACTTTACCTTTTATTTGCATGTAAACCTTCTGACCATCTCCTGGGCATATTACTCCCCAAAACTCCTACATTACATAGAGAAGTGAGTAAACTTAGCAGTATTATGAAGGAAAACAATCTTGGAAAAAAGCCCACTCTGCTGGACAAAATTCTAATTACCTTTGAGAGAGGCCTCAACTCAGGGGTTTCAGATTCCATACACAATATGGTACAATATGGTCCAATACAATAAGGTTGAAAAAGAGACTCAATATCTAAAGCATATGATAAAATATTAAGCTGCAAAGTCATATTCTCAATTTGTTTCCAGCGTGTATTGTGAGAATCAACCTCTTAAAAAAAAAAAAAACTGGGATGGCATTTGACATATTGTATTATATTGAACTGGACTTTGTTCAATTCCATAATATAGCAAGAAATCATCTCTAGGGAGATTTTGACAGGATGACCAGCAAAGTGGGGAGAGTATTGTCTTCTTTTCAAAGATCGTGGGGTGGGGGAGAGTCTCTAAACAACAAATTAAAAAAGAAAGGCTAAGATTATTTCTAATTCTCTGAAATATCACAACAAATACTAATTTATATTTCTAGGTACTGTCACCAGAGGTTACATGCTACCTATAATAAACAGAATTAGAAAAGCCAGGAATACGTCTCACTCCCAGGTTTACACTACATTCCCTAGAAGATACCGACCCTAAATATAATACCATTTAAAAGACTACATTTAAAAGACTACATAATGGAAAAATGAATTCTAAATGTCACTTTGTTCTTATTTTAAGGGGATATTTTCATACTGGAAGCCAAACCCCAACAATAACTCCTCCCTAGGGTTGAGAAAACTGGATGTATGATAGAAAACTTTTTATGAAATGCTGAGTTGAATAAAATATGTAGAAAATCTCATTCATTACTTACCTATCAGAGAAAAACAGGTCATTTCCCAACTAGTTCTTACATAGTCACTAAGAGATCTGACTAGTCAATTTATATCTAATAAAGATCTATATTTAATAAAAACTAGTTCTATAAATTAAGTAATGTGTTATCATATTTATTTATGGGGAAAATATTGACACTGTGATCACTTTAAAAAAAGCACACTTATCTTCTTCATAACATTTAAAGAGCACCTGAAAACCTGGCCTTATAAAGTAGCATTAACTGTACATGAATTTTTCAAGCTTTAGAAGAGAAGTGGAAAAATGTAAAGAAATGATGAGATGTTGAAAAAATAATGTTTTTACATCAACAAAGCATTTTTTTAAAGATTTTATTTATTTGACAGAGAGACAGTGAGAGTAGGAACACAAGCAAGGGAAGGAGAAGGAGAAGCAGGCTTCCCACCAAGCAGGGAACCTGATGTGGGGCTCGATCCCAGGTCCCCATAATCATGACCTGAGCTGAAGGCAGATGCTTAACGACTGAGCCACCCAGGTGCCCCAACAAAAGCATTTTAAATCAGTAATCCTTATTTCTGTTTTCATTCATAAAGCCACAGACACTGAAGCATAATTCATAGTTCAATAAAAATAAACCAAAACATTCTGAAAATGTAGAAATATGTTTGAAGTAATAGACCTTAATTTGTGTGATAAATAAGGAAAGTAATTATTTTTTGCCACAGAAATGCATTGTAATTCACTGGTCTTGTGAATTTAAAATTTCTAAAAGGCATATTGAGTTGATGCTGTTACATGATACCAATTAGATTAACTCTTTTTGGACTTAACTGGTTTTTGCATCACTTTTGCTTCACTGAAACTAAAGTCATCTTTAATTTTATTTGTAAATAAATTATTATGTAAGCTCTTTAGGACAGTGATTTTATTTGTTTTGTTTTGTTTTTAAGTAGCATCTCCCTGGATCCTCACATGGGTCTGGTATATAAAAGCCACTCAGTAAATATTTGCTAAATTAATGAATTCATTTAAAAGTCAGATCACGATAAAAAAGTACATAACAACCAACAAAGATTAACTATATACAGCAGGAAAAAAAGAGAATCTAAGTTATGTAGAAAAAACCACTATGTTCTCTGGACAGACATACTGTATACCAAATATTAAGGAATTTCAAAAGGAGCCTTCACAGTCATCAATAATGACCTTGTATTCCATAGGTAAACATTGACAAAACCTTGGTTTTTGTGAATGAGAGCAAAATTTGCTCGGCATTTGTGATGATATTGCATAACTATTAAAGATAACATAGATTGTGCAAATGTAGAACATTTTGTGATAACACAGTAAGATGCAATAACTAACACATTGCAGAGCACCTACTTTGGAAAACAGCACAGTTTCTTGCTTCAGAGAAATTGTTCAGTACCTCTTTCTTTAGCATACATAACAGTGAGTCCAGAAAGTAAACTTTTCAGAACACATCTTCATGAAGAGTTTTCCATCATTTACACACCTGACCAAAAACATGTGGACAAAAATACACATAGTCATCACCAGCAATCCTGTAGCTGCTGGGCAGAGGCCCTGACCATAGAGTTGTCCAAACAGCTTTAATGTTGCTACAGTGTCTTAATGAGAAATAACATGTTTCTCTTTATAGTGCAGATCTGTATACATCTTAATAAAATTATAAGAGAGGGGTGCCTGGGTGGCTCAGTGGGTTAAAGCCTCTGCCTTCAGTTCAGATCATGATCCCAGGGTCCTGGGATCAAGCCCCGCATCTGGTTCTCTGCTCAGCAGGGAACCTGCTTCCTCCTCTCTCTCTGCCTGCCTCTCTGCATGTCAAATAAATAAATAAAATCTTTAAAAAAAAGAATATAAGAGAATGATATCTGAAACATGGCATCTGCCAGGATTCTACAAAATCTCATTCTAACTCTCCTTATGTGAACAAAAAGTATCTTCATATATTTATTAAATATAGGATTTAATTTAATGCCAAATGGCCAGCATTGTACCAAATGGCTATAGAGAGTTCAAAAGAAGTTTAAAACTTGGTTGTTGCCTCTAAAAATCTCAAATTCTAATGAGAGAAATAAGATTTGCATACATATAGTGGCCACTTGTCAAATGTACAGAAACAACAAAAACCTCACAATGTACTGATTCTTTACTATGAGACACTCACTTTACCAAGAATTTTTATTGCCTTTTCTAATTTCATTTTCAAAAAATACAATGAAGTTGATTCTATTATTATTACCTTTACTTTACAGATGAGGGAAACCTAAGTTCCTTTAAACTAAATATACTAGCCAAGATCATTGGCAGAATTCAATCACCATCCAGGTCTCCAAAGATGGTGCTACAAACTGCTACAACATCCTAAGATTGTGGCTCAAAGCAGGCAGCAGGAGGAGCATTCTGAGAAGAGTCAACATGTGATTTATACATCTGGAGAGGGCATTAAGAAAAGATTAAACAATGGCCCAAGAAATTACATTGACTAATGCGAGAAGTGGAGGACTAACATACAAGTCCTAGAAGAGTGACATGATACAAAAATGTGTTTAAAATACTATCCTCATAACTATGTTAAGGTAGATGATAATTTTGAAAGGCTGAAAGAGATTTGTGGAAATCAGAGAACGTTAAAAGAACTGAGTGAATTAGACCCAAGTAATCACTGCAAAAATGGAGAAAAAGAAAGATTAAAAATCCAAGGAATATTTGACATAAGAAGGTTTTTGCTGCCTGGCGAACTGTAAATACTTTACAGACTGGGTGAATTTCCTGGAAGACAAATAACTACAACGATCATAATTTACAGGGTTTTCATGCAGGAAAGGCATTATGTCAACCTGGTCAACTCCAAAGGTAGAACAAGATAAAACTGCCTTCTACAAATTACTAGGCAAAAAAAAAAATTCTAGTGGAGCTTTCAAATGGGAAATGGAGAGTTTAATAAGTAGAGAGTTGCAGTTATGAAGGCTTTTTGGAACTTGGTTTCACACAATCTGGATATACTTACCACTACTTAACTGTAAACTTAAAATGGTTAAGATAGTAAATTTTATGTTGCATGTATTAATCACACCTAAATAACAGATATGGGGGAAAAAAGGACTGTATCACCCTGTAAGTTAGTAATCATTTGTTTTTCTAAATACTTTGATAAGGAACATGATAGAGCTTATGTTATGGAGGGAAGCATGGCATTAGGCAGAAAGTGGAGTCTGAAACTTTGGAACGTTCTTTCCAAATTCAAAAGTTGAGCATTTTATCACTGAATTTGTCTTCTGGAAGGTTTACATGTCATATCAAATTCTTGTAGGAGTAAGCTAGCAAAGGAGATTGACAACTTTAGAAAAACTATTTCTCCAAAAAAAGACAATAATTTAATCCCATAAAAATATTCAACCCCTCTTGCATCAGTTTCCTGGGCTGCCATAACAAAGTACCACAAACTGAGTGGCTTAAACAGTAGAAATTTATTGTCTCACAAATCTGGGAGCTACAGTTCTGAAATTAAGGTGTTGGTGGGGCCATGGTCCCTCTGAAATTTACAGAGTCCTTCCAGCTTCTGGTGGTTTTGGATTCCCTGGCTTGGAGCTGCACAGCTTCATCCTCTGCCATTGTCATCACACACCATTCTCCCTATGTCTCTGTGTCTTCGCATGGGTCTTCTTACAAGGACAGCACTTGTATTAGATCAGGGACCCACCACAATCCATTATAACCTTATCTTAACTAATTATATTTACAATGACCTTATTTCCAAATATGGTTACATTCTGAGGTGTTGGGGGTTAAAACTATAACATATGTTGGGGAGGGGATATAATTAAACTCATATGTACAAGATACTGTCCAGAGTAAAATTATTACTAGATGATGACCCTATAATAGATGGTATTTCTGTCTTATTTTCCACGGTGGTAGCTCTAGCACCTGACCCCAAAAAGTAGTTAATAAATATGTGTTATGGGGCAACTGGGTGGCTCAGTGGGTTAAGCCTCTGCCTTTAGCTCAGGTCGTGATCTCAGGGTCCTGGGATCGAGCCCCACATTGGTCTCTCTGCTCAGCGGGGAGTCTGCTTCCACCCCCTCTCTCTGCCTGACTCTCTGCCTACTTGTGATCTCTCTCTCTCTCTGTCAAATAAATAAAATGTTTAAAAAAAGAAATATTTGTTAGATAAATGAGTAATTCAATGTAGTCTATGAGCACAGATTGAAATCATAAAGCTGGTAGGTACTTTTGGAAGTCTAATGCCATAACCCCAACAATAAGCTTCAGAACTTAGTAAATTAGTATGTGAATCACTAGCATTTCTCACCTTTTTATCTAGCTGTGATACCTAGACTTATCACAGAAAACATTTGTAGGATGCTGAGCACTCTCAAGATACCACTTTCTATAAAAAGATGAGCTATAATGAGTTTCTGGGAAAAAAGCCCATTCCAGTAGTGAAGAGTTCAGATCCTACTGTATAGCTATCCCAAGATGTCACAGGAAATTTCAAAGAAAAATGACAGGGTAGCCCATTAGCTATGCTATAATTGAACCAAAGTGAGGTCATTACAAACAAGCAGTTGAAGAAAGGCTTTCTATGAGCCACTAATTAACATTTTCAAGCAACTTCCCACAATTGTAGAAAACAGACTGATCAAGATGACATCCAGCTATAAAGAAAATTCTTTAGGCATGGCTCAGAATAAACTGTAACAATATACTCAAATTGCAGCCAGCAGAACAAAACAAATGACAAATGTCAGGTACACACAATGTAGGGGTGACAGGTAGTTCTGTACCGTCTTTTCAGGCTCATCCACACACAGAAATACTATTGTCACCATTAGTAGACTGTCCAGAAAAGAATAATAACATGCTCAGAAAAGCATTTCTTAGACATTTCTACAATGTACAAACCTTAGAGGTATTTATTTCCACATATGTCTAACAAATTGTGGGCATTCACTCAATCTAAAGAAGCCAATAGCTCAGTATCTCAAAATAAGATCCACACGCTCTGTAAGTTTTATGTCAGCATTTGATCCAAATAAAATTCATATGACAGGAGAAAAATCAACATTGTCCTTAACAATCAAAGTGGAGTGGCATAGAAGAACCTAAGTTGGTGTCTTCACAACAGTCAAGAGTTGCTCATTCTCACAACCTAGCTGCCTGACCTGGCACAAAGGACTTAGACTTTTGATCCTTTGCTTCTTGACGTCAGAAATGATGGACAGTAGGCCAGTCAGTGCCTCATTCTGGTGATGTGCAAAACTGAAGAGATTATCCTAGATCTGTCAGCTTGTAAATCACCCCTCATGAGAAATATTCTATTATCTTAGGGATAATGTGAACAGACAACAAATATTTTTCAGACTTGCCAAGCAGTGGCCTTGAGATATTTTGCCTCCTCCCACATGGCGCACATTCACTAATCACAAGAGTATTCTAGGCATACACACATGATCGGCATGTGTGCAAACACTTGTCTAGGACATGTTCACTTTTAAAACATGTTTGATTATCAAAATAAATATTAAGGTACAAATAGCAATGAGACATGTAAGAGGTAAGCATGTCCTCATATTATGTTATTCATTAGATCAGATTGCCAGCTAAGTCTTTAAAATTGCTTATTTTAGGGGGAAGGAGTCAAGATGGCAGAGAAGTAGCATGCTGGGATGACATCAGAGAGCAGGAGATCAGCTAGATAGCTTATCAAACCATTCCAAACACCTACAAATCCAACAGGAGATCGAAAAGAAGAAGAGCAACAATTCTAGAAACAGAAAATTGACCACTTTCTGAAAGGAAGGACCAGCAGAGAAGTGAATCCAAAGTGAAGGGAAGATAGACCACAGGGGGAGGGGCTGGGTCCTGGCAAGTGGTGGAGCAATGGAGCACAAAATCAGGACTTTTAAAAGTCTGCTCCACGGAAGGACAGCACTCCAGAGGCTAAACCGGGGTGAAGACTTCACGGGGACAGTGTGGACTCAGGTCCCACAGGATCACAGAAGGATCGGGGGTGTCTGAGTGTCACAGAGCTCACAGGTATTAGAGCGGGGAAGCCAGCTGCACAGACAGAGCTGAGGAGTGAGCTCTCAACTCAGGGTTACCTTGAACCATAATCTGTGACACGAACCAGTGCACTGTGAGTGGGGTCCCCACAAGATTTGGGGAGACTCCGACCTGGGAGAACACAGAGATCTGTGGGGTTCAGAGACTCCAGGTGGGGCTATGTGCCAGAGACACTTGGTCACAGGCTGGGTGACCTTGGAGCGCAGCCTGAGGCCAGTGAGACAGAAGTGATTGAGCGTGATTTTCTCCAAGCACGGGTGGAGGCCGGGGAGACGGGAGTGATTAAGCACTTTTCTCTGAAGGCGCACTGAAGAGTGGGGCCCTGAGCTTGCGGCTCCTCCAGGCCAGAGATTGGGAGGCCACAATTATCATTCCTGTCCTCCAGAACTCTACCGAAAGTGTTCAGGGAACAAAAGCTCCTGAAAGCGAACCTGAGTGGATTACTTAGCTTGGCCCCTGGTAAAGGTGGTGCAATTCTGCTTCGGGCAGAGACACTTGAAAATCACTATAACAGGCCCCTCCCCCAGAAGATCAACAAGAAATCCAGACAAGATCAAGTTCACTTACCAAGAACAGCAGAATTCCAGAGGAGGAAAAAGCAAAGCATGGAATTTATGGCTTTCTTCCCATGAATCTTTAGTCTTACAAAGTTAATTAATTTTAAAAAATTTGTTTTTTTTTCTGCTAATTTTTTTTAAATTTTACTCTTTCCTCTTTTAAGATTTTTTAACTAGTTTATCTTAATAACTTTCTTTAAAAAAATCTTATTTTAACATTTATTATTATAGTCATATTTTATCCTTCATTGTATCTAAGTATATTCTTTGTATACATGTAGAGTTTTTTTTATTCTAAAAAATTTGGGGTACAGCTTCTTCTAATAGATCAAAATATACCCTAATATAGCACCAGGCTTGATCTAGTCTCCAGCCCAAGCAAGTTCTCTCCACTTTCTTTTTTTTTTCTTTAAGCTTTTTTACTTAAACATATAATGTAACCCTACCACCCTCTCCCAACCCCCATCCCCCCAGCCCCCTCAGTTTGTTTTATGACATTAAGAGTCTCTTTTGGTTTGTATCCCTCATGATCCCATCTTGTTTCATTTTTTCTTTTCCTACCACCTTAACCCCCACCCCCATTGCATCTCCACTTCCTCATATCAGGGAGATCATGTGATAGTTGTCTTTCTCTGATTGACTTATTTCGCTAAGCATAATACGCTCTAGTTCCATCCATGTCGTCGCAAATGGTAAGATTTCATTTCTTTTGATGGCTACATAGTATTCCACTGTATATATATATACCATCTCTTCTTTATCCATTCCTCTGTAGAAGGACATCTAGGTTATTTCCATAACTTGGCTATTGTGGATATTGCTGCTATAAACATTCGGGTACACCTGCCCCCTTGGATCACTACGTTTGTATCTTTAGGGTAAATACCCAATAGTGCAATTGCTGGGTCATAAGGTAGCTCTATTTTCAATTTTTTGAGGAACCTCCATGCTGTTTTCCAGAGTGGTTGCATCAGCTTGCATTCCCACCAACAGTGTAGGAGGGTTCCCCTTTCTCCACATCCTCGCCAGCATCTGTCATTTCCTGACTTGTTCATTTTAGCCATTCTGACTGGTGTGAGGTGGTATCTCATTGTGGTTTTGATTTGTATTTCCCTGATGCCCAGTGATATGGAGCACTTTTTCATGTGTCTGTTGGCCATCTGGATGTCTTCTTTGCAGAAATGTCTGTTCATGTCCTTTGCCCAATTCTTGATTGGATTATTTGTTCTTTGGGTGTTGAGTTTGATAAGCTCTTTATAGATTTTGGATACTAGCCCTTTAACTGATATGTCGTTTGCAAATATCTTCTCCCATTCTGCCAGTTGTCTTTTGGTTTTGTTGACGGTTTCCTTTGCTGTGCAAAAGCTTTTGATCTTGATGAAGTCCCAATAGTTCATTTTTTCCCTTGTTTCCCTTGCCTTTGGCGTTGTTCCTAGGAAGAAGTTGCTGCGGCTGAGGTCGAAGAGGTTGCTGCCTGTGTTCTCCTCAAGGATTTTGATGGATTCCTTTCTCACATTGAGGTCCTTCATCCATTTTGAGTCTATTTTCATGTGTGGTGTAAGGAAATGGTCCAATTTCACTCTTCTGCATGCGGCTGTCCAATTTTTCCAACACCATTTGTTGAAGAGGCTTTTTTCCATTGGATATTCTTTCCTGCTTTGTTGAAGATTAGTTGACCATAGAGTTGAGGGTCTATTTCTGGGCTCTCTATTCTGTTCCATTGATCTATCTGTCTGTTTTTGTGCCACTACCATACTGTCTTGATGATGACAGCTTTGTAATAGAGCTTGAAGTCCGGAATTGTGATGCCACCAAATTTGGCCTTCTTTTTCAATATTCCTTTGGCTATTCAAGGTCTTTTCTGGTTCCATATAAATTTTAGGATTATTTGTTCCATTTCTTTGAAAAAATTGGATGGGATTTTGATAGGCATTGCATTAAATGTGTAGGTAGCTTTAGATAGCATAGACATTTTCACAATATTTATTCT
>ML106880.1:0-19949 GCA_003697995.1 Taxidea taxus jeffersonii
AAAAAAAATACTAAAAAGCGGTAAAATATGAAAAAAAAAAGTGTCATAAGTATCCATTGTCCCCAACTTTTTCTTCTCCCAAAATACAATTTTTTCTATAAACTCCTTCTACGCATGTTTGTGAGATGATCCCTTGTGTGTATTCCCATAATGGGCTGCTGTCTCAGTGTGAAAGGACATTTCCACCTTTGAGCGATATTGCCAATATCCCTCCCTGGGCCCTGGCCCCAAATCTTCTAGCCCTTCGGCCTTCCTCTTTCCACCCCCTACTCCTCTTTCCTTCTCTTCCTCCTCATCCTCCTTTTCTTGTTCTTACCATCTGTTGCTGTAGGCGTGTCAAAATAATGGAAGAAAGAGAAGACAAAGTTCGAGGTGGAAAAAAAGGAGCAGGAGGGAAAAAGGAAGGGAAATCAGCCAACATGATGTCAGTCCCATTGTCTTCATCCTGACAATAGTATTTCACTTGCAAATACTATTAATTATCCATTTTAAAGATTTCATTTCAAGGAGGGGTAAAGTCTTATGCTATGAAAAGAGAAATTCCCAGGAAATCAACATTCACATCTTTGATAGATAAAATCTGGCTACAAGTTATTTGACGCCCTCCCCCCATCCCTGCAGGAGGTGAGGTCCATGTCACTTCCTCTTGAACCTGACTGGGTGCTTTGACAGCTTTGACAATACAATAGGTGAAAAGGACACTGCCTGGATTTCCAGGCTCCAATGTTAAGAAAGAGCAGCGTTCAGTATCTCAAATAATCGCTTGGGATCCAGGTACCATGCAATTAGGAACCCAAGCGACCATTGCAGAGGCCTACATGGAGAGAAGCAGAGGTCTCTGGCTGACAGCCCTGGCTGGGCTTTCAGTCATGAGACAGCACCAACCTGCAGGCCAGCTGAGTGAGCCATCTTAGAAATGGATCTTTCCACCACAGTCAAGCTTCCCCAGCTGTTGCTACATGGAACAGAGAGAAGCTGTTGCCCAGAGCCCTTCCTCAATTGAAGATTCAGGTACAAAATAAATGACTGTTGCTATTTTAAGACACTACGTTTCAGAGTGTTTTATTATCCAACAATATATGCTAGACCAACATTATGAAGAAATTCTGTCATATTTGTAATATTTTTACCAAATTTCTGCTGCTTCTGTGCTATTATAATTCTAAGAAGGTGAATTAAACCAGTTTTTAGTTCAGATTTTTTTGGGGGAGGAGGTTCCAAGAAACCCTTGGATAAATGCTATCAACCTGTTCTTAGAATAATGTGTTTAAATACATAAAGCAAAATACACCAAGTAGAAATGCAGCCACAAAAATACTAAAAAGTTTTGTAAAGGAATATATGTAAAGGAATAAAATGACAGAATCTAGTGGCGGGGTCTAATACCTACCATAAACCTCAAGTACGATGTGCTCAAATAATTCTTCTTGATATCTGCAACACTTGGATGTGAACAGAAATAACTGTAACTTTTATAAGTGGATCGTGCTTATATGATTATATTACCTACATTAATAGTTGAAATGCTAGTTTTCAGTCCAAATTAGTGAAAACAAATAGGTAACTTTTTTCCCACGCATGTCCACACATTTCTAAATTTTATTCTCATACCTCAGGCTAAGAACCCTAAACTACTCAGTTGTACCTGTGTGGCAATGGAATAACTTTGCATTCCTTAAGAAAGATTGAGTTTGAAAATAATCTCTCACCAAAAGCATGAAGAGTTTATAGAAGCAACAGGGAAAGGTATTACTCCTTTGAAACCTCTAAGACAGTTGCACTCTCCAGCCACTAAGGTCTTTATTCCGTGGAGTCAAGAGCATCAGCTTGAGCCCACACATGCTCACACACACCAGCAGGTTCTACTTGAGCCCAAGGACAATTGACTCACTGCCACCATCAGATGCAAAGCATCTGATGCATCTGCAAAGCATCCATTTAGCACAGCAAATTATTTCCCGAGGATGCGCTATGCTGAGCCTACTAAGAAAGTAGTATCTAGTACTGATTAGCATCTGCCTTACTTAAGCAAACAAGCAACAGAAGCCAGGGCTTGAGTGGCAGAGTGGGAGGTTGCTGACTCACAGGGGTGTGGCTGAGCTCCAGGAAAAATGGCAGCTGGGCTAGTGTGCAGAACACTACTTCCTATCTCTTGACTCCGTATCTCTCTGCGTACTTTGTCGTCCCCATCATTTGGTGCAAATGGGTACCACATGACAGAAAAAACGGCCAATAAAGGTTCTTGGGTTTTATGTTCTCTATCTTTACGCAACTATAATGAGACTGGTTTGACTCCCTGAATTCTACATCCAAAAATCACAGGGGCATGCTCTGATTGGTCAATCAACTGTGGCTAGAAGGGGAGGGTCAGGTGTTAATAAGTAGCTGCCCCCATGGTAACCATGCACTTAGGGGAAAGGGGTGAGAGAGGGGCAGGCCACACAAT
Organism: Taxidea taxus jeffersonii; assembly: GCA_003697995.1. NCBI lineage: Eukaryota > Metazoa > Chordata > Mammalia > Carnivora > Mustelidae > Taxidea > Taxidea taxus. The sequence goes on from ML106880.1 coordinate 2,447, forward strand.
TTTGCCAGCATGAATATAATGAAGGTGTGGATAGGACTGGCCACGCTCACATTCGTGTGTTTTTTGAAGACAGACCCTGAGCTCATGATGGGGGCTGTGGAAATTTACCTGCTACAAAACTGAATGACTTCTCTGTTTGTGGGTGGCCCCAAGCAGAACTCAGGACACTGAGAACAATTTTTTTTTAAAAAACTAAAGACTTTGTCTTTGAGACTATATTTTCCGACATCAGCAAAGACTTGTGGGAAAGTCTTGGGGGGACTTTACTGGAATCCTTCAGCCTTGCTCTGGAAAACGAAACCCAGACATGGGGACGTCTTCTTACCTGAGAGTAGGAATTGTAGTCTGAGGTCTCCATTAGAAACCATTTTGTGAACTGGAGGAGAAATAATGACTTCTTTTAAAAACCTGAAATTTATACTGTGCTCTATGGCAATGGTTCGCAAATGTTTCTTGTCAGGAACATTACACTCTAAAAATTTCCTAAGACCCACAAAGAGTCTTTAATATGGGTTATATCTAGTGATATTTACCATGTTAGAAATTAAAACAGAAATTTTTACAAGTTTGTTTTATTTAAATATAAATAAAATATTTATTTAAACATATTTAATTTATTAATTTAAATATTTATAAAATCATTTATTTGTTTTGTTTTTATGTTTACATGACAATAATAAAACCATTCCATGTTAATACAAAAATATTCTTAGAAAAGGTGTATGTTTTTGAAAACAAAGAAAAATATAATGATAAGGGTAGCACTGTTTTCTCTTTGCAAAGTTCTTAATTGTCTGGTTTAATAGAAGGCAGCCACATTCTTGTGCCTGCTTCTGCATTCAATCTGTTGAGAAAAGCTGATTTTGTTTGAAGTAGATATGGAGTTGGAACAGGGAGGGATATTGAAGTAACCTTTTCAGAAAATTGTGGCTGTTCTTTCATACTAAACTAAACTCCACAAATGGTTGTAAAATCACATGTTGTTACATTAAAATCTTCCATTTTACATGGATCTTTTACCCAGGCTTGATTTTGTAGCATCATGCCTTGGTCACTTGAAAAATATTGGTTCAATGAACTCATTGCAGATCTTTCAAATGTTGAAACATTTCATTACGTGATATGAAAACCACATATGTTGATATCATCATTAATTTCCTGAGAAAAGTGCTTAAACACGGGGTCACTGTCGAGGCTAAAAAGACAAATACAAATTTCCCAAAATTCTAAATTTTTAAAAGATTTATTTATTTATTTTGTGAAAGAGGAAGAAAGAGAGAGAGCACAGAGGGAAGGGGCAGAGGGAGAGAGAGTCTTTTGTTTTTTTAAGATTTATTAATCTGAGAGAGAGAGAGAGAGACCAAGGGGAGGGGTAGAGGGAGAGAGAATTTTCAGCAGACTCCCTGCTGAGCAAGGAGCTAGGACTTGATGCCACAATCCTAAGATCCTGAGATCATGCCCTGAGCTGAAACCAAGAGCCAGACGCTCAACCAACTACACCACCTACGTGTCCCCCAAAATCTAATTTTTGCACAAAAGCTTAAATGTTCTTATTGGTGGGATGCCTGGGTAGCTCAGTTAATTAGGCATCCAACTCCTAATTTTGGCTCAGGTCATGATCTCATGGTCGTGAGATTGAGCCCTAGGTCCAGCTCTGAGCTGGGCATGGAGCCTACTTAAGATTCTCTCTCCTCTCCCTCTGCCTCTCCCTTCTCTCTCCCTCTCTTAAAGAAAATAAGTAAATAAATAAAGTTCTCATTGGTAACAAATACTGTATTTATTTTCCTTGAAGTGATGGGCTCACTTCATTATTTTTGAGAAAATGTCTGCCAAATACCTAAGTCTGTAACTTGTTCATTTAAGTAAAAAATGGTGTTCCATGAAAACAGTGGCTGGTTCACCTCACAATTCAAATAATTGTGTGATTGCTTTTCCCTGAGATAAACTTTGCACTTCAGTATGTAGTGTACGTGCTTTATGTGTGGTTCCCATTTTATCACATGGAATATTAAAAAGATGTGTACTCAAGAATTGCAATTCAATAAAATGAATTTTTTTACCAGTTCATCAAAGAGGTTTTTAATTACAACTAGTGTTCTTTCTCTGCAAGTTCAAGGAGGTGAAGAATGCAATGACTGCTAGCTAGTACAGTTGGTGCCACCGCCTTGATTCATGCCAAAGCACCAACACTTTTACTCTCCATTGCTTTTGCATCATCAGTGTAAATGTCAACCCGCTGAACAAGACAAATTAAATCTTAGTGCTATTTTAAAAATTGTTTTTGATCTCTCAGACCCTTTGAAGGGGTCTCAGAGAGCCCCAGCATCCACAGACCATATTTTGATCTGCTAATCTACAGTTCCCAAAGTATTTCCCTAGAAATGTCTTTTGTGGTCCTCACAGAAGCCCTTTGAGATGGGCATTCCTGGGACACTCCTTTTGTAAGGATGAGGAGAATGAGGCTCCTGGGTAATTAAATGTCTTGTCCCTAGCCAGGAACTGAGAAGGACTAGAAGGGAATTCATGTCATTACTGCCTTGGATCTCAGTACAGCATCAAGATGGAAAACACCCCATTTCCATCCTGACTCCACCTGTCGATCCCCTGGGCTGCCCCTAGCCAGACTTAGCAGGAAGGAGGATGCCCAAACACATGAGTGTCTGTAGGGCAGCCTGGCAGTGGAGGGAGAATCAAGGCAGCCTTGCATGGTAACCCCAGGAGTAAGCCATCAATGGAATGCAGGGACCTTCTTCCCCACCACCTGGGCCCCTCACCTCCAATAGATGATGCCCAAAAGGATTGTGGAAATTGATATGACTATCTCCTCTCTCCATTCATCTCAAAAACAAGGGGATCTGCAGCAAGAGTGAGGAGGAATAAGCTAGTAATTGCCCATCTTCAGAATAACATTTACTATTTCAGTTTTCAAAGTTGCCCAAGATTTGTGTTAGTGTAAAGACACAGCCAAAGCTAGAAGATATGAAGGCTTGCCTATGGCTTCTCTATAGCCCCACCCCAGGTAGGAGATCCCTAACCCTGTGACTTTGGTGATTCTGCTTTGCCGACATGTTCACAGATGGCTTGGGAAGCCAAAGGAAGAGAAGAAAAGCAGGCTACCAAGCATCCTTGGAGCTTTCTACAGAGTCAGTGTGATGAATGGATCAACAATAAAGAGAAATATTTGGCCTGGAGAGTTCTGTGGGGTGGAAACAAAATCATAAGCCCTCTCTTTAGGAAGTAGAGGATAAATGACAGAGATTGTGGGCAAATGACACATGCAAATTCCCTTGGGACTGAACACCCCCAATTTTCTCTCTTGTGTGATCCAGTGGGTCAGGTGAAGGTTAGAGGCTGACCAAGACAGGTCATTTCCAACTTTATTTTAAACCTCATTTTCCACTCAGAGAGCAGAGATACATGGGGAGAAGCAGGGACAAGCAAGAGAGGCCGCCTGAAGCTGGATCCAAAGGTTTGACATGCCCCAAACTCCCATTCTTGTCACTTGGCTTAAGTACGTTTCAGCTTATAGAAGAGGAGAGGTGCTGAGGGCAGAGCTATCCATCTATCCCTTTAACACACACAGTTGTGACCACTGCTGGCAGATTTACTCTCCAGAGGAGGAGAAAAACAAGTAAAGCAAAATTTGATGGAGTGCTAGGGGCTCTGACAGATGTGCATTTGGAGCACCAAGGGAGAACAGAGCAGGGACCAGAGACCAATTCCAGCCCTGATAGGTCAGGGAAGACTTCCACGGGCTGGTAGATGTAAGTGGAGGCTGAAGGATGGGTAGGAAGTGGAAGGAACCAAACATACAAAATCATAGAAAGATTATGTCTGGGTCCAGGGGACTTCCAGTGGCTCAGTGTAGCCAAATTCCAGAGTGGAAATGCAATGGAAACTCCAGCGCGGTCTTGACATTTTTTAAGCGGCACTAACCTGATATTCTCGGCCAGCAACTCTCCAATGTAGAGATCTATAGACCACACACAACACTCTAGTCTTGGGGGAGGGCAACAGAGACAAGTCACAACACTAGGTACAAGGCAGAGTGATAAGGCAGAAACTGATCCCCGGGGGAGAGGGGGGCAATATAGGGCTCAATAATTGTTTCTACCTCCTCATTTCCTGGAAGAACAAGGTAGAGGTTGACTCAGAAGAGTGAGGCAGAACACCAGGCTCTAATGTATGAGGTCAGAGCATGACACAAAGACTGACTTCATGGTGGGTCCCCAGAGACACTGGGTCATGTCTCCTCAAATATCACCTGACCAGGGACTCTGTGAGCCAAGACCCAAGAATGGAGGTAGTAATGAGCTGACGGCTTTGGACTCATGTGTATCTATACTATCCCAGGAAGTAGAACCAAAATGCTTCTAGAGATAGATAGGCACCAAAATGCTTCTAGAAAACCATTTGCTTTACATTCCTACCAATAATGAGACAATCCACCCATACATCTTCACCAACACTGGACATCTTACTTTTACAAACAAAAGAGCTCTATGATGATCACTTGAGAAGCATTCACAGGGCTAACCTAAAATATCCACTAGTCAAAAGACGGCCCCTTTGATGATAGGAGAAGAGCATGAACCTGGGATTCTTAACAGGTGTGAATAGGAGCCTTCTGGACTATTCAGTCTTGACTTCGTATGTGTGTAATGACTTTGTCTTCTGGCAATCCCGCTAAGGCTGATGGAACTCTAATGGTAAAATACGGTCTAGACGTAGATCTAATTCCTGTTGTTTGGGAGATTGTCTTGTCTCTCTGATAGCTTTTTTTGTTTGTTTGTTTAATATTCTGTAGTTATAATTTGTCTGTGGAGGCTTTTGTTTGTTTCATTTGGGGTTTTGGGTTTTGGTGCTAGCCTGCTTCTAACCCAGGGTGATTTTTGATCTTGGGGATTCATGCCTTTCTTCAGGTCTTGAAAATTCCCTTCCATTATTGCCTTGAGACTTGTCCTCCCCATCGATGGATGCACAGTTGTCTTTGTTCATACATAAGCCCATTCTCCCAGCAGTTACAGTAAGGGAGTAATCTGTGGGAGGTGTTCCCAAAACTTCGGCTGGGCCTCCTCAAGGCAGACGAGTCTCTTGAGAGGCAGTCTGGGAATCCCTTGGGCTGAGGTGCAGGCAAGTGTGTCCAAGAACATGGGGCCACATGGGAGGTGGACAAGAACAGGAGACATATGGAAGGCAGCCCGAAAGAGCATGACTGTGGAGCCTGAAGAGGTTGGTCCTCATTCCAGCATAAGTACCAATGACACTGTGACTCTGAGTAAGTCCGAGTCAAGATAGTGATATGATGATGATGTGTGTCACCATTTTAAAAGGATTTCATCCATGGTACCTTGGTGTGTCACCATTTATTTTTATTTTTATTTTTATTTAAACATATAATGTAACCCCAACACCCTTTCCCAACACCTCTCCCCCCCACCCCCCTCGTTTGTTTTATGACATTGAGAGTCTCTTTTGTCTCCCTCCTGATCCCATCTTGTTTCATTTATTCTTTAACCCCCACCCCCGTTGCATCTCCACTTCCTCATTTTAAAAGGATTTCACCCATGGTACCTTAAAATCTACAACAGTGGTAGATTAAGCCTGGTTTCTTCATCTGTAAAATGGAAGCAATGATTCTCCCCCCTCCCCACCTCACAGAGTTGCTGTAAGGATCAACTTAAGAGAACATTTGTAAATTATAGAGTGTCACATAAACATAGGGATTGTTAAACAAATATAAACATAAGCATAGATCAAGATTGTGTTCTGCCCAATTATTGTTGAGGATGCTGAGCCTCAGAGGATTTCAGTAATTGGGTAGAAGTCACACATCTAGCAGCCTGAGAAAAACCCCAAACTTTTTGACTATACATTCTCACTCCCTCTGCTGTGCAGTCTCTCACAACAACACCCCCCACATCCCTATACTCCCCACACCCCCACACCCTCCCCACACCCTCACACATTCCCTGCACTCTCATACTCCCCTCACCTCCTCCATCGCCCCCCCCGTGTTCCCCACACTCCCACACTCCCCACACCTCCAAAACCCCCACACCCTCACACACTCCCCACATTGTCACACATTCCCTGTACTACCATACTCCCTACACCTCCACCATCCCCCTACATACCCACACTCCCCACACCCCTATACTCCCCACACCCTCACAGACTCCCCACACTCCCACACTCCCCACACCCCCACACATATCCCACACCCTCACACTCCCTTCCCATACACTCACACATACCCCACACCTCCACAGCCACCCCCCACCCCACCCCAGCTCCACCCTTTCCTGAAGGACAGCCCATAGTTAGCAGCAGCTCATAGTTTCTGGAGTAGAACCAACCTGGATTCAAATCTTCTCAGCAGCAGGACCTTGAGTGAGTCACTTAACCTTGCCAAGGCTCAGTCTTTTCATGAGAGATAGGAGGAGATAATAACACCTACTCCATCTCCTTAGGGGCTAAATGATATCATGCAGATAAACCATGCTTGTCTCGTGGTAAATACTCAAGAATTAAGACCCTTTATACTGATTTTTGCTTCCACAGAGAGCAACTTAGGGGGAAGCCAGACTCTCCTACAAGAGACTCTCTGGAGTATTTAAACAGAGGCTTCCCCTCTCTTTGTGTATATATTAGGGTGGCACATGGCAAGGGGGACCCCAGTATTTTGGACAAGACCTGAGCTTCTTGCTCCCCAGTGGGCAGTGGTATTGATGATTCCTACATCAATGTGATCTGATACTCACAGGACACCTAGCCATTTTAAAAGGGTACTCTTCTATATCAACTTTTTGAAATTCACATCAATGCAGTAGTATGCCAATCCTAATGATTACATTGTTTTATTATTTATCCTACTTATGAAGAAATAGGCCCACAGACGGTAAATCATATAGCATATCAAAAATATTTTTTGAACTTTTATAGAAAGCAAGTTGAAGATATTTTTCATTATGCTTTCCGATGTCCTTTAGATAAGTACCCAGCAAAATAAATTCCCTTTAGAATTTAGCGGCAGATGAATACTCAGATAATTAGAATTCTATGACCTGGATTTATTTTTCCTTTTTGTCTTGGCAATTGGAAGACTATGGGATATTTTTAGTTCTTAGTCTCAGCAGTTATGTATTTTGGTATTTTGCACTATGCTAGGACCAGGGAAGACTATAAAAAGTGGAGGGCATAGTCTGTGTCCTTCTGCAATTACAATTTTTGTGGGGCAGTGAGGTGACGGCCTAAGACCCATTCCGTGGGTACCATGGCAGGCCTCCCGAGGCTGGGCAGCCTAGTTCATCTCTCAAGGTGCCAGGGCTGGGAGCTCTCAGAACCCCCCAGTCTTTCAGACTGGGCTTCAGAGAGCTCCCAACCCTCATGCCCCCTATCATCAACTTCCTGAGGTCCTATAGCTGGGACTGCAGTGCCCAGAACTCAGGCCTTTTGTAAATACGCATCAGACAGAAACCAAAGAGCAGAAAGAAAGCCTTCAGGATGTCCCATGTGGTACAGGGTCAGGAGCTCCACAGTTGGGAGCTTGCCCGGCCAACAAAGAATTCCCTTCCGCCACCTCCCAGCCAGTTTCTCGGACTGAAACCCATAGGTGAGACATCTCTGGCTCCCCAAGGCAGGCCGAACTGGGAAGAATGAAAATGGGGCTGTGAGTGAATTACTCGAGAGGCCGGCAGCTCCGGATCTCTTCTGCAGTGGCTTCTGCTGGACTGGATTTGGAGATTCTGAAGAGGCATTTGGTTTCAGTCATGCTGCCCTTCCAGCCTCCAGTCCAGTTGCCCTGTGTGAGCCATCACTCCAGCCCGCGGGGAACAACCTCGGGGGAGGCCTGGACCTTCTCAGTTCCTGCAGCTCCCTCCAGGTTGCTGGGTGTTCTCACAGCAAAGCTGCTTCCTCCGGCGCCTGAAGCCTGGAGTTGATTTATGGCTCATTTTCAGTACACAGTAGTGTAATTTTGTGAAATGATAGCAGTATCGATTCCAGAAGATTTTCTCTGTGCTGAGTTGAAGGCTAAGGTGCTAACTGCAGCCTCTGAGGGAGTGAACAGCACTTCTTCCCACTTCACCAACTTAATCCGCCTGACCCTCCACTTAGATGGGACCACCGAGGGCCACCCAGCCCAGCCTCGGGCCTTTGTGACCCAGTTCACAGGCCCCCATTCCTCCTGAGGGGCCCTGACTATGAATGCAGGGTGGACCCTCCAGGGAAGCAGGGAGTCAGAACAGGGCCCCAAGGAACCTACTCAGTCTGGGTGCTGGGATGCTCAAAGAAAGCCACTGGGAGGAATGGTCTTGGATCCTCATTCTAAGTGCATTTAATGTTTGCTTCCTGTCCTCTTCTCAAGGCAGGAAAGGAAGCACTGTTGACCTTTGAACAACATGGGTTTGAGCTGTGAAGGTCCGCTCACACACGGATTTTTTTTTTATGAATACAGTACAGTGCTATAAATATATTTTCTCTTCCTTATGATTTTCTTAGTACATTTTCTTTTCTCTGGCTTACTTTCCCATAAGAATGCAATATGTGATACAAATAACATATACAGTATGTGTTATTCAACTGGTTATGTGGTCAGTTTGAAGGGGAAATGCAGCAGTCTGGAAGATTATTAAAAGTTATGAGTTAGGAATGACAAGCTGAAGGAGCTGGGATAAGACCAGAAGAAGAAATCATTGGGGGTGTCTTGATGGGTACGATCTGCCTTCAATGTCCAGGAGGAAGGAGATGGCACCATTTTCCCATTAATTCACTCAACAAGTATTTATTGATCATCTATTATGAGCAGACGCTGCTGGATCTTCTGGAGTTTACAGGCTAGAAAGGGAAGCCAATATTAAATGAATCAATTCAAATATACATGCAATTACAATGTCCCCTAAGTGTTTGAAGGAAGAAAGCTGAGTTCTACCGGAGAGAGAAGCAGGAGCCGCAATGATTTGGGAATGGGCCCAGGGTCAGAGAAATCCCTCAGATCTGAGGAATGAGAAGAACCTAGCAGGGGGAACCTGGAAAATACTTTCCCACTTATTGGTGATGTGTGGAGCTTGTTTTCAGGAAGGCCAGTGTGGCAGGAGTTTGGGGGGAGGAGGGATGGGCTGACTCAGGGGGGAGACTGTGTAGGGCCTGATGAGCCAGAATCAAGAGTCTGAAGATTATCCTGCATATGATGGGAAGCCATTGGTGGGCTTAAAACAGGGGAGAGGTACAACTTGAATTGCCTTTTTTTAAAAAAATCTCTCTTAAGCCATAGAGAGCAAAGTGGGGTGGAGGGTGGGGAGACCAATTTGAGGGTGACTTGGTCATCTGGGTAAGCATGATGTGGCTTTGTCCAAGGTGAAAGGGAGAGAAATGGACTAAGACAGGGTCCTAGTTTGAGGAAGGGTGGACAGGACTTGGCGGAGAGCTGGCTGTGGGAAAGGCAGAGCAGAGGACATGACTCCTAGATGCCCAGTAGAAGTGGCCCTGCCTGAGAATGGGAAGACAGAGGATCAAAGAAGAGAGAGAAGCTTCCATCCTGACCCTGGAAGCCACACTCTCCTCTGGTGCAGCGACGGGCCAGTTCACTGGCCCCCATGCCCCCAAGGGAGTGTATTGGCAGGTGACAGTAAAGGGGCTGCCCAGCCCATGCAGACCTTTAAACTCTGCATGAAGATGCCCACAAGTTGGCAACATGGAAGGAGAAGCTAAGTGGGACAGAGCTGTGGAAAAAAATATATTCATATCCTCTGTGGTGACCTCAAGACACTTGAGAGAAGGGTTCTGAGTCACTGTAGGGCTGGCTCATCATGGCACCATGATTTTGATCACTTATGTGCATAACCAACTTGTAGAAGCTGGAACAGCCACATCCTGTTGACCAGACTATTACAACCCTGTTGGATCCTAGAATGAGGACTATGAAGCTGGAAGGAGCCCAGGAGGTCACCCATTCCAAACCCTTCTCTCCACCTGAGTCCCTTGCAGTATCCCAGCAGGGCGGCCATTCCAGGCAGGCCTCTCCAACCACCACACAAACAATTCAAGGCAGCATGACCCATCCACGGCACCGCAAGACTTTCTAACCACCACCCACAGCGAGAAATACCTTTCCATGTCATCCCACTGCCTGTGTGTGCATGCGCGGCACACACACACAAATACCCTGAAACAACAATTGGTCTTCCTGCATAAAATGCATCCTGATATTTTCTGCTGTTCCACTGCAAACACTGGTGGTCTCAGTCCACTAAATAGACTTTATAGCTAATAGGTTGTGATCCAAAAGAGGGCTTTTGGAGGTGATCCAAAAGTTCAGGGCACAAACTTCAGACTCTCGGGTTTCAAGAGGACAGCAACAAACACAGTTCTACGCTTCTTCAGTTGCTCTGCTTGGCTTAACTCCTCAGGAGCCATCAGATTTTTATTTATATATTGTTTTAAATAAACATAAATAATTTTGGTTTTCCTTCTTTCTTTTGGGGGATATCTACTACACAGACTAGTTGTTGACACCTTTATCACCATGTCCCGAGGCTCCTCTCAGTAATATAAAATGTGATAACCCACCAAAGCTACAGTTGCTATATGTGGGCCACTGGCACTTTATTGAGGGGAAAGTTTCTTTTTTAAAAAGTCAGTCATGGGGACGTCTGGGAGGCTCAGTTGGTTAAGCGGCTGCCTTCGGCTCAGGTCATGATCCCAGCATCCTGGGATCAAGTCCCACATCGGGTTCCTTGCTTGGCAGGGAGCCTGCTTCTCCCTCTGCCTCTGCCTGCCTCTCTGTCTGCCGGAGCTCCCTCTTTCTAATAAATAATAAAAAAAAAAGTCAGTCATGTCAATAATTGATCAAGGTAAACTTTCAGTTCTCTAATTAGTTTTGTTCTCAAGAGAAGTATTTTGTGACTCTCCGAGGAGGGGGAAAATGATAACAACATACCTCTGGGTCTATAAACCTTTTTAATAAATGCACATTTTGAAAGTGGATTTGTCTTGCAGATACTCTTTCCCTTAGCTGATGTCCCCTGTCTAGATATAGTCAGGTACTGGGAGAATGGGGAGAGATGTGGAGAAATGGGGGACCCGCTGCAGAGCTCACTTATCCTTGGCATAAGTTTAGCCTGACCTTTAGCTTCAAATACAACTTGCCTTAGATTCTTCTCAGTTGACATCATTTTTAAAATAAGACCCTTTTTATTTCAAAAGTAAATAAAGGCATATTGTAGAAAATGGATCAAATACTAACAAAACCTAAGAGGAAAAGGAAGGAAGGAAAGTGAGAAGGGAGGGAGGGAAGAACTAAGGAAAAGAAAGAAAAAGAAGAAAATTAAATTCAACAAGTCTTATCCCCTGGAGAAAACTACAAATAACATTGAGGTGTATTATCTGTGAGTTAATTCCTCAAATTGCTTCTGATCACACGCATACGAGTTTCCCAAAATTAGTTCTTGTTTCAGCTCAATAAAATTCTCCTCACCATCTCTCTGACCTAAGGGTTGCTCTTGAATTTGGTTTCACAGCTTTGCAAAAGCCCATGATCTCACTAAGTTTGTATGTCATCTGCCTTCTTTTAACACATATATACTGATAGACTGACTCACTCCAAACTCAGCCTTGGTCAAATAATTCCTACACAGTGTGGGGAGTGCAATGAACTGACCAGGAAGTTGCAGCTGTTGCCATTGTTTTCCACTGGACTTCTGAAACATAGAACTTCTTGAGAGTGGTGTCTAAATCCTATTAATGTTATCCCCACAAGATATATTACAAAGCCAGATGCATAGTAGGTGCTCAGTAAGTGTTTGTGGAATTAAACTGCAGAATGCTGAGTTCATTACTGGGTCACTTCCAAGGACAGACTGAGAACATTTATTGATGATTTAGTCCAGGCAGTTGGCCTTTGAGAACCCATGAGTCAGGCTAGAGTGATTACCAAAGAAAAAAAAGCAAAAAATAAAGGAGGGCCCAATCCTATCTGACTGCCAAAAAAGCTATTATATTCCCTGATGGGAAATCCAAAATCTCTGGTCTCAAGATGGCAGAAGACCTTCCAAGTTCCTGCGTAGAAACATATTCACCCTTGAGACATGGGGGCATCCACGGAGTCTGGGGTGGCAGCTGGGAATTGGAGGGAGATGCTTATACCACTCTTCCCTTTTCTAAAATGGTGCCTGAGGGCGCCTGGGTGGCTCAGTTGGTTAAGCGGCTGCCTTCGGCTCAGGTCATGATCCCAGTGTCCTGGGATCCAGTCCCACACCCGGCTCCTTGCTCGGCAGGGAGCCTGCTTCTCCCTCTGCCTCTGCCTGCCTCTCTGTCTGCCTGTGCTCACTCTCTCTCTATATAACAAATAAATAAAAAATAAATAAATAAAATAAAATGGTGCCTGAGAATTTGGTCTCATTCTTATAGCAACAACAGGCTTAGAACATTTCTTGATTGTGTCTTGTTTTTAACCTCCTTCCATTTTCAGTGGCCCATATGTCTTTGGCTTGGATTTCCAGGCTCTATCATTTGTTCTGGGATTCAGAGGTCCATTTGCTGTTGGGTCAATTGGCATGAAGTTGCTAGTACTTCTCAAGGTGAATGTTGTCTCTGGTTGCTAGGATTAGCCGTGAGGGGACTAGTCAGTACTTACTAGTACATCCTACCCCATCACATCTTTCTGTAATTGATTTAGGGAAACTCAATCCCTAGAACTCAGTCCTTTCAAGATTGGTTTCTTCCAAATGATGGCTACCATCATACACCCAGAGATTTCATGGGGTAGCAGATGCTGTTCTTGTTCGATGGCTTCTCCCTTGTCCCCCACAAAGGCTCCCCCATGTACTCTCCTTCCCAACAGCTATCACTGCCAGTTTCCCTGGAAGGCAGCCCCTCAGGCTTCTGTAGTCTCTTTGCCTGTGTATACTGGAAGCAGGAAGTGCCCAAATATTTGATTCTGGAGATAGGCCTCAGCCAACCACCCCTTGGCCCTATCCCTGGGAAGACCTAGAAACCCTGGAGCAGCCCATTCTCAAAGGACCATGTTGCAAAACAAGGTCACAGCAAGTACCAAATGGTTAAGTATAAGCAGAAATCTTAAAATCCCAAGGTAGTTGTCTGAGGCCTTTTGCCTAAGCAAGAGTCAGGGTTCTTCCCCTAACCCTCTCAAAAAGAAAAGAACTGTACATTACATGGTAATTCATCTTCAAAATGCTTGAAAACTTCAAGTGCAATTGCTAAGTATAAGCTGGAACGTGCAATGAAAGTGCCAGATTTACCTCCACCTCAGCCCCTGAGCTACCTTCTACTGAGGGGTGCTCTACAGACAAGGACGTGAGAAGGGATGGAGCCAGCAGTGTTCAGCAGGAGACAGAACGGGGAAAAGAAAAGCAAGGAACAGTAGGATTGCCTTGAAGAGACCGTCACCCATCATCCTATTATTTACACATGCATATCAACAAAGTAAAAAATCAGGCCTCTCTCCATATCTGAGTCCACCTGGCCAGGTTTAATTAGTAATTTGTCCTTCAATCTCAGATATAAGCAATGGATGGACTTTGAGACCATCACCTGAGGGGTAAGACTTCTGAGTCCCTCTTCAGCTGTTCAGGTCACAGGGAAACAGCCAGAAGCTGGTCCCCTCTCTGCCATGTCAGTGAAGGTGGAATCTCCAAGGCCTGGCTGCTGTGGCAAATCAGAGACACAGTACAATCTGAGACCCAGGAGCACATTTCAGGTTTGAGTTGTCCCAACCACCCCAAAGATCTCCCTGAAACACTGTCTGTTGTATTGTCTATTCAATGAAATGTATCATATTCCTTCCTGAAGTCAGAAAGAACATTCACTTCTGCTACCTTTGAAGACCAAAGAGTAACAATGGCTGGCCTTTATTGAGCTTCTAGGGTGTCCCAGATGCAGTTCTAAGCCCTTTGGCTATACCACTTAATCATCACCACAATCCTATGAGGTAGGTCTTCTTATCTCATTCTGCCGATGAGAACACAGAGGCATAGAGAAGCAAGTAACATGCTTGAGTTCACACCAATGCTCAGTGTGTCTGTGGGCAGAGGTGCTAATAAGCTCTAAACCCAAGGATCCTTGCTTCAGAGCTCATAGTCTCCCCTGCTATTTTATGCTTTCTCTAGAAAAGTTTTACAAGAAACTTTATATTTTTTGTTCATGAGTAAGTATTTTACTATAACTCTTGTCCCCCCCTTAACCTACAAATACGCAAGAGAGCTTTGAAACTGCCAACCCTTCACAATATTCCACAATGAATTAATATCCTAGTTCACTTCCTACAGTCAATGGCCTTTCTCTGGACATTGGGTCTGGGAAAGAGGAATGGATTTGAAGGCCAAAAAATGTTTATTCAGAGAGGGAGAGGTTAACTGTGAAACAGGACACTGCAGGGCTCTGGGATGGAAGGCTCTGGCAGCCAAAGACCATGCAGAGGGCACTGGAAGGCGGGGGTAGGAGGGGCTGTCATAGCCAAAGAGACATCCCAAGAAAGGAGAGAGAGGACCAAATGTGCTGGGAAGCATGGGGCCACTGAAAGTCTTTTCATGTTCAACCTGGGCATCCTGCCCTGAGTGCTGCTGGCTGCACTATGCCTCAGTCTTACCTTCCATATCCTGGAGATTTCTGCTTGTGTTAGAGCCAGTAACCAAGGTTCCAGCTACATCCACACCTGCCCCTGCAAGAATACGGCCCTGACCATTTCCTCATGCACAGGTGGCCACATTCCATTTCCATCCCGTTTCTGGTACCCACCCCCTCCATCTCTCTGGCCACACTGATTGAACCAAAGGAAGGTACCTCTACCAGGTGTTGTCAATGCTCCACTCCTGTATTTGGCCACCTGAATTCTTGGCAGCTGCAGTAGACAGCTCCAGCGTGCCAACACCTTCCCACCTCTGAAATTGTGTCTTTCTTCTCTGCTAGGGGTTCTTTCTGTCACAGGGACCTTAGTCAGAGCAATGGGAGTGGAGAGACTTAATGGCCCCAAGGTCAGCCTTCAACCAGTTAGAGATGAGAGTTGGGAGATAAAGTCTCCCTTCCTGCTCTGTATGGCAGAGGAAGATGGGAACCTACTCCTTAGCACACTCTTATTAGGTTCCCTCCTTTCATTGTCTCATTCCCCAGGATCCCAGCAAACCCTGAGGTTAGAATTTGGATGCATGCAGTCGGTTTGTTGGGTGATTCTAGAAAACCTGGTGAAGGAGTGGGGAAGCAAAGAAGGGAAGAAAGAAAAACCCCAAAAAAAGGAGGTGTTATGAAACAAGTTGCTTCCAAAGTTTGGTGGGAGACTTCTGAGCCATCTCACAGTGGAGAGCCAGGGAGGCTTGGGGGACTGTTCTATCTAATTCCTCCCCTCATTGGTTGAGCGTTGCCACCAGGAGGGAGCATCAAATTCATGGCACTTTGGTACCAAAACTTATTTTTGTCTGGAGAACACTTCCCAGCAGGAAGACCCAGAAAGCCATCAGTGTATGCAAGGATGTCTGCAGTGACCCCCAGGGTGGGCCCAACGGCTGTGGACAGGACCAGTGGAGTCTTGCTATGTCCTGAAGCTCAAGCCATCAGAGACCTAAAGAACGGAGGCATCTATAGCATAGACCTCTTGTCCTAATTTCATTACCGAAGGTTTCATTCTATTTCTAAACATTGGCTCCCAGAAGTTGTCCTGTGTTTCTAGAGACTCCAGAGGCAAATCATGCTCTGCTGAGCTGATAAATGTTCCTTCTTAGGTCTGCCTTTCTTTAAGTTTACAAGGAATTTGGGCCTTTGTTATGTCGAAGGATGAAAAAAAAACAAAACAAAACAAATGGAATACTTATTCCGGCATTAAAGATTACTATTGCAGGATATTGCACCATATCTTTTTTTCTGCTGAATTATTAATAAAGCTTGTTTTTGTTTAATGCCTGCTAATAATTTCTAAAAACAGATCTACAACTTCAGCTGTAAATGTGTCCATGAATCACTCTACTGAAAACCCAATTTTATGGTTAGCAAAAACCTCTGACAATAAAACTCCATCTTTTCATGCTTCCTCTCTGGAATCCCTACAGAATGGCAGACAGACCAAAGGAAGACCCAGGAAGACAAGAGGCAAAAGTAGAAATAAATCTTTCCAAGTCAGTCTTGAACAATCTTGTTCAAGAAGTAATGAAGAATGGGGGGAGGGGGGTTGGGAGAGGGTGGTGGAGTTACATTATATGTTTAAATAAAAATAAAAATTTTAAAAAAGATACCATAAAGTCAAAAAAAAAAAAAAGAAGAAGAAGAAGTAATGAAGAGGTCGAAAATCTAGAAAATGACATTGAGACAAGCCACCTTCTTACTTCTGACTTTGAGTCAGGCAGGGAAGGACAGTCCCACAAAACTGGGATAAACGCATTCAGTTCGGATTCTGAAATCCCTTTGAGATTTCCAAGAGAAAATGTCAAATAGGCCATTGGAAAGATGTATCTACAGAAAACAGTGAGTTGTCTCCTTAGCAGTGGGACTTAAAGCTGTGGTCTTGGATGGGTCCTGGACGGTGAGGAGCCTTTGAGGAAACCTGTCTCCTTTGCAGGCGTAGGTGGCCACCCAGAAGACCTCAGCCATCAAAAAAGGCTTCTTCAGAGAGGCAGGAGAGAGCCCAGAATCAAGTGAAAGCCAAGAATCAAGAATCAAGTGGAAGCCAAGAGAAAAGAGTGTGTAGAAGGTAGAGGGGCTCAGCAGTGTTTAGCACTGTCGGAGATATAGGCACATTGAGAGCTGAGAATTGTCCCCTCGACAGTCCCTTAGCACCATGGGCTGATCATGAGGAGAGCAGTTTTGTCAGAGTGAAGGGAGGAAACCAGACTAGAGCAGACAGAGGTACCAGTGGGGGTGAAGGAATGGGACAGGGACCACGGAGCTCACTTCTAGTTATTTGATACTGAAGGGAGGAGAGAGAAGGAAGGGGACTATGGAGGGTGTGGAAGCTGAAGAGGATCTTGTTTA
This sequence comes from Taxidea taxus jeffersonii, assembly GCA_003697995.1. Taxonomy (NCBI): domain Eukaryota; kingdom Metazoa; phylum Chordata; class Mammalia; order Carnivora; family Mustelidae; genus Taxidea; species Taxidea taxus. The sequence continues at coordinate 19,421 of ML106880.1, forward strand.
AATGGGAGAACCGGGGCACCTGGGTGGCTCAGTGGGTTAAGCCTCTGCCTTCGGCTCAGGTCATGATCTCAGGGTCCTGGGATCGAGCCCCACATCGGGCTCTCTGCTCGGCAGGGAGCCTGCTTCCCCTTCCCTCTCTCTGCCTGCCTCTCTGCCTACTTGTGATCTCTGTCTGTCAAATAAGTAAATAAAATCTTTAAAATAAAATAAAATAAATGGGAGAACCATGACAGTGATCCAAAACCAGCTGCAAGGACCTAGTGGTAGCACTAGGTAGTGGCACGAGAGATGGGGAGCTGGGTGCCTGGGGCTGCAGCAGATAGCAGGAACCCAGCACCACATCCTTGCAGCACTCTCAAGGATCCTACAGCGACAGCCAGTTTCTTGCAAATACCTGTGGGCCCGTCTGTCTTCACGCCTCTCTGGGGGCTTCTTCTGGAACTTGGAGAGCTTGCTTGTCTGTGCTGTGCTGGTGCCATCAGGAAGTGTGGGGAGACCAGGCCTCAGGGGCCACACTCAGGGCAAGGGG
>ML106880.1:24949-38601 GCA_003697995.1 Taxidea taxus jeffersonii
AGTGACCAAGCTTGACTTGCACTTCTGAGTATGTGCTTCTGGGCTCCTAACATCTCACCTCCTCTTCCAGGAAGCCTCCTCTGATCATCTCCAGCCAGACATAAGCTCCCTTCCTCAGGTACTTCTGTGTTTCCAGGTAGTCCAGTAAGGATCCTGCCATCTGTGGGCCACATCCACCCCCTCCCAGGGCCAGGCTTCTCAACCTTGCTGCTTCTACTACAAAGCTATCACAGAGCCTTCCCTACCATGACAGTGCTTCTCACACTTCCCAGTAAAATCTCTTCAGTGGCGGAGGACACTGCTTAAGTCCCTGAGTCTGCTAGAAAAGCCACGCTAAGCAGCCTCCACCTCCCACCCCTCCTCCAGCCCAGCAGTTCTTTGCTCTGTTTTAGCATTAAAAGTCACGAACCTTTGCATTCCACACAGTCATTATATATATGTTTTAATATAAAAATCATGATGTCCCCCTGTCCCAGCCTTCCCTGCCACTTGATGCTCTGGGAAAATGGGCAACTTCCTGTTGCCCCACAAAAGAGGCCTGAAGCCAAAATGCCAATTGCTGAGTCCAGGAAAAGAGTTGGACAGACAGTTCTAAGGGAAGGCCTGCTCCCCACCCAGCCAGATGAATGGGCTTCAGATGAATGGGAGGTGGAGGCAGGCCTTACGCTTTTACCTCATCCTCTGGCAAAGCCCTTGACACCTCACAAAACACCTTCACGACGTGAATGCCATCCTACTTGGGGTCATGATGAAATGCAAGGGCAGGAGAGTAGGAGATATTATTCTCATTTTATGGAAAGTTTCTGAGCTACTGGAAGCCCTATAACTAGAAAATCATGGAGGTAGACCTGAAAAAACTAATTTTCCTAATAGGTGGAGCTTCCTGCTATGAGGACAACTAGTCAGCCAGCACTACCCAAGGCACGAGCCCTATGCCTCACCGAGGACACCGCCCAGAGACAACTCATCGCAGCCCTAATGGGGGTGGGACCCATCTCCCAACCTCACACATACACACACACACCCTCATCCCTTGGGCCTGCAAATGTGTGCTTCAGGATCAAAGTCTTTGGGACCCCCTCTCTGACACCCTTCCTTGGTGTCACCCATATCAGCAGAGAGAGCCTCCACACATACCCAGAGGTGGGGGGCCTGCCTTCTGGCCCCAGGATGCTGAAAAGACTGCAAGGGAAGTTAAAGGGACAAAGCCAACTTTCTCTTCATTTCCTCTCTTCCTGACTCACTTCCCATTTCCAGGCCTGCAGAGGGCGTGGCTCCTGAGGACACAGCCTGAGACAGGAAATGAGAGGGAGCGCAGGAGTTGCTCTAGAGCAGAGCTCACCACAGTGGTGAGTGACTCTGAAGGTGGGTGGCCAGGGGGCATGGCTGACTGGAATCCTGGCCCCTGGTATGCAGGGTAGCAGTCTGCAGGAACCCTCTTGGGGAGCTACCTAGAATCTGGGTGTGCCTGTGGGTAGGGCTCAGTGTCACAGGGTCACCCCCTGCAGCTCCACGCTACAGTTCCTGCCTGAAGGAGATCCCCACCCCACCAGAGGGAGGCTGTGCCCCAGAGGATCTCCTCTCGCACGTGGGAGCCATGACACACTGGGAAACCACTCTGAGACTTAGTTTCTTCACCTTCAACACAGAATAAATCCCGGGATCCCTTCAGCCTTCCTTGGAAGGACATAACGGAGGTTGGTGCAGAATCACAGTGGAAAAGATTTCCAGAGATGATGAAATCCTGCCCTTAGCCGCAACCCTGGGGAGTAGACAGGTCATTTTGGTACAAAAGGGGCAAAGACTGCGATGATGTCGAGTAGAGATGGGGGGCAGAGGAGGCTCCACCCTGCCCAGGGCAGTAGTCCAGAGGGTAGAACACTGTCACCCCTGCAGGTGTCAGGTGAGATCTCACTGACTCAGAGGTCCTCATAGGCCAGGCATACAAATGGCCTGTGGCCATTACAGATGGCACCCTCAGCCCACAGCCACATGGGCACTCAGGCTTAGTGTTGCCAGAATCTCCAGCTTTCAAGAGAAGCTGGAAGTCTGGATGTCGATGCAAAACTTCCTAATTTTATAAAAGTTGGCATCTAGTTCCATTAAAATAGCAAAATCATATAAGCAACTCCTCACGGACCAAAGCAAATATACTGTCTCCATATGCTGTGGCTGCAAGAATGGGGCCCCTCCGGGTGCTGGGATCCCTGGAGGGAGCCTCCGGCCCAAGATGTGGAGCCAGGAAGCCAGGGTATGACTGAGAGGGTTGCCTGGTAGACCAGCTGCTCTGAAGCCTGGGTAGGGAGCTCCAGCTTAACAGAAACAACCAGAGAGGCTCCTCGCAGCGCCCACCCCCTGCCGCCGGGGCCTGTCTGTCTCTGCAGGGCCGCAGCTGCGCAGGATGACTTGCAGGTTTTGCTGGCAAAGCACCCTGGCTTGTGGCTGGGACGTGAGCAGCTCCTCCAGCTGTCACTGTGCAGGGCTGTGGGACCTGTGAGCAGGACCAGGGGCAGGAAGGGACACCGCGTGTGCCCCTGTCTGCAAAGCCCAGTGCAGCCGGGCCACTCCAACTCACCCCATTTAGGGGATTCATCTCCCCTCTCCTGCCAGACGGATCTCCTTACGGGCTCTGCTTCCCCAGTGCGTTTCAGTCAGCAGCTATTGACTGATTGATTGGGTTTTTGCCCCTTCTGCTCCAAAGGCAGTCAGGGAAGTCCCTGCACATCTATCAGAAGGGGGAAATATGATTGAGGAGGAGGGATCTGTAATTGTCCTAAATCCTGCTGTCCTGGGCCTGGAAAGGGCCTTTAAAGGCACCCCCCAACTTCTCTTTTCCCCCAGGGATCCCATGAAGACATCCAGAGAAGTGAGAAGGTACCCAGACTCCCATCGCAGGGGAAGGCCTCCTCCCTAAGTGGAGGGTCTTTGCTCTTGCACACGAGGACAAAGGTTCACAATGTGACCTAACGAAGCAAAGATGGTTTCCTCTTTTTGAAATGTGCGATTTAAAAAAGCCATCTCACAGCTGAAAAACACACTCTCAAGCAGAGGATCAGGCTGCTCTTAAGAAGGCTTTGTTGAGGGGCGCCTGGGTGGCTCAAGTGGGTTAAGCCTCTGCCTTCAGCTCAGGTCATGATCTCAGGGTCCTGGGATGGAGTCCCGCATCGGGCTCTCTGCTCAGCAGGGAGCTTCTTCCTCCTCCTCTCTCTGCCTGCCTCTCTGCCTACTTGTGATCTCTCTATGTCAAATAAATAAATAAATCTTAAAAAAAAAAAAAAGAAGGCTTTGTTGATTGTCTCCCAAATACTCCAAATGGAAATAATGACCGCTAAATTAAATGCTGCAAAATTAGTGGTTCAAGTCCACTTTCCTTCCTCAAGCCTTTCTGAATCTGCAAACTTCAGACTTTACCGTGAAGACTGTCCTGCAAGTTTTTAACAAATTCTGCTTAAGACACTTCAGAACTCTCATCCCCCAAATAAAGAGTTTTCATACAGATTTCCTTCTCATATAACCACTTGTGGTAATGAAGTTAATATGATAAAAGCATTGCCGCTTTCCATTAAATTGTATTGCTCTCACATGAAATCAAAATCAAAACTTTAAATAAAAAAGCCATTTCAAAACATAGACATTAAGAAATGGAAGCTGCAGAGAACGAGCTGGTGGTCGCCAGATTGGGCGGGGGGGGGGTGGATGAAATAAGTGAAGGGGATTAAGAGGTATGAACTTCCAGTTATAAAATAATTAAGTCATGGAGATGAAAAGTACAGCATAGGAAATGCAGTCAATCACATTGTAATAATGCTGTGGGGGGCCTGGGTGACTCTGTTGGTTTAGCATCCAACTCTTGATTTCCACTCAGGTCATGGTCTCCGGGTCATGGGATTAAGCCCCACGCTAGGGTCTGCCCTCAGTGCAGAGTCTGCTCAGGATTCTCTCTCCCTCTCTCTCTGCCCTTCCCCCAGCTCATGTTCTCTCTCTCTCTCTCTCTCAAATAAATAAACAAATATAATCTTTAAATAATAATAATAATAATGTTGTAATAATGTTGCATGGTGAGTACACTTACGGTGGTGAGAACTGAGTCACACACAGAATCATCACATCGCTATATGGTACACCTGAAACAGAACGTTGTGTGTCATCTATACTTCAATAACAAAGACATCCAAAATGAAAGAAAAAAGACAAAAACTTGGATTTTCACCTCACAATAGGCAAGAGAGAGAAAGAAAAGAAGGAGAGAGCGAGAAAGAGAGAGAAGCAAGCCTCCGGTATTGGCCGTAGGAACACATCCCGGAACGCCACTCAGTCTCCCTCAGCTCTGGATTTCTACAGGCAAATGGGATTAAAATAATTGTCCTTAGGACCATCCGGAGAGTTGTACACTCACAGTGGGCACAGTTTTCTGGCTGCTACTGTACTTGAACCAAACGTTGACCATATATGTAGTAGTCCTTGTTCCTCCCTCCCTCCCGGGAGAATCTAAGGGTGGTAGAGGACAGAATCATGCCTGTCAGGTCTTGGCTGGCAAGAGACAGAGGGAAAATGGGCAGAGAAGTGGCTATAAGAAGACAGGTATCATTGGCACAGCCAAGCCATTTACATAAGGATTTAACTTCTCTGGCCCAAGTTTACCTGCCTATAAAGTGGGCACAGTGGTCACGTGGTAAATGCCAGTGGGGTGTGCTAGGTCTAAAACTATGACTCCCAGACCTCTCACTTCTGCCCCATCCAAATACCCAGAGACCTCGGCTTGGGTTTCTTCCATATGCTTTCACTCTGGGTGGCAGCTGCAGTTTTCCCAGCCCCCCACACCCCTACAGGCTTCCCCTGTGCTGGGATGCCTCTGGGGTGGCATGGTGTCCCTACTGCAGGCCTTCTCAGGCTCTGTTCCCCCTTCTCTGTTCACAGACCACCTTCTTTCCCTCTTCATTAAGGGGTTCAGCCTCCTTCAACCAAAGTATCCTTGTGTGAAAAATAAAAATAAAAACGGACAAAGGATTCAAGATCCAAAGAAGAGCTTCAGGCAGCAGGGCAAGGACAGAGGCAAGGCCTTCACCACTCAGAGCATCTTTCCTGACTCTGAGTGGCAAAGTGAGGCACCCAGAGTCACCAAGACAGAAAGTGGCAGCCAGAATTAGAGCCCAGGTACTCTGGGTTCAAGGTCTGGTCCCACTCTCAGTGGGGAGGAAGGGGACCTGGAGGGGGCGGCTAGAACCCCATCCACCCTATCTTCCCCCACATCCAAACCCTCCAAGCTGAGGGCTATGACACAGCGGGCTACCAGCCCAGTGGCCGCCCCAGCCCACTACCTTCCCACCACTCCTGCCGCAGGGACAGGAGCTAGGCCGACCAGGAGCCACCCCCAACTGGAGTGTGTGGAGGGAGGTGCTGGCTCCCAGCTCTCAGGACTTGCCTTCCCAGTGCTGGTATATAGGTCACCCTTCAGATCCCTGATGTGATGACTCACTGCTCTCCTCTGTCACAGCCTGATAAAGAACTTGGGCCATTAAGAAATGGAACAAATTACCAAATGGGAGGCACAAGAGAAACCCAGGATTAAATTAGTTCGTTATTCATAAATCATAAATGACTCTTCCTCTCACTGATTCTAGTATCTCTCTCTGTCTGCTGGGCTGGAAACAGCCAAGGGTTTCTACTGGCAGGAGGGCAGGGAAGGTGCCCAAGAGACCCCCTTCCTCCTCCACGGAGCCTGCAGGGGTGGTGGCCACCTTCAGGCCAGCCACAGGACCTGGCTGGCCCAGGCCCCGATGGCCTTCAAGACCTTGAAAGCCAGTAGCAGCCCAGTAGGGTGGTCTCTGCAGGGCCTACTGTGCCATGGGCATGGTTCTGCTCCCTGCACTGGCTAGACAGACCTGAGTGGTACAGTGTGTGGGTCACCCCTCAGGGGCTGGTTCCCTCTGTGGGCCCTGTCACCTCTGTGGAGCATGGTTACTCTGTAGGCCATGTCCTTCCCCTATAGGGTGTGTCAGCTCTGTGGGCTACATCACCCCCTGAGAGGTATGTCATCTCTTCAAAGCATCTGACATCTTCAAGGTGTGTGTCAGCCAACGTGTGTGACGTGTCTCTGAGGGATGTCTCCGATGGGCGTGTCCCATGACCCAGAGTCCCCTGATGCCTTCTGTCCCGGCTAGAGACAGGACCAGGCTGGGTCTCTCCAGGGCGGGGGGGTGGGGGGGGCTGTTGCTGTCCTGCCTGGATTAGAGCCAGGAAGGAGAACGACCAGAGCACGCAGGGCCATGGACGCCGGAGCGACTGTCCCCTGCCCAAGAGGAGATCCCAGCCACCCCTTCCGCCACGGCCCCTCCCTCTGAGTCCGCCAGACTCCTGCGCGGGTGGAGGAAGGAGCCAGGCCCCACCTCTGGCGGGAGATGGGGAGGAGCTGGGAGGCGGAGCCTTGGCGGGGGTGAGTGGTGGGAGGCGGACGCGGCAGGAGGGAGTGCACCCTCCCAGGTGGAGCGAGCAAAGGGCCGCCAGCGAGAGGTGCCGCCCCCTGCTGGCCGGAGCTGGGAGAGGCACTGCAATACACCGGGCCCCGGCCAGGTGTCCCCGGAGGTGGAGGTTTCAGGCCGACCTCGGCTTGTTGCTTCCGGTACCGCCCCAGCTGCAGCACGATTTCGGTATTGCAGGGCTCCCACGCTGCGGGTCAGGGATTCCCAAACAAACAGCAATATTGTTCTGGGACTACTTGTGCAAGGGTGTTTTCTTAACCAGAGCTTACTGGGATTGTGCAGATCACCGCGACCTCTTTCTGTGCTCCAAAGGGCCGGCTGCGTTTCAAAGCTGAGAGGGGTTGAAGCGGAGGGAAGGAACGTGAAAGGCCCCTCAAACAGTCAGCGGTGCTCTGAGGCTCTGCCAGCAAGAAGCTGGCACAGGTTCTCGCAGAACAGCAGTTGTCCAGGGGCCCTGCGCTCTCCGAATCCTGCAGTCACCCTGCACTCATCGCACAGATGAGAAAACTGTGGCCCAGTAAGTGACTTGAAGCAAGAGGCTGAGCCTGGATTGTAACCCAGGTCCGAAGCCGTTCGACCCCTCCTTTATTCACATTAGTGAATCTGGGCTCATGGAGACACCCACGCGCTGTTACCTCGCTGCAGCCTCGGCAGGCATCTGGGCACTCTCCTGGTCTTGCCACACTGTCCTGGCTTTGCTGACGCCCTACTGGGAGGAAGGTCAGACTTTTCCACACTCTCAGTACCCCAATTCATCTTGTCCACTTTCTCGGATTTGGTCACTCCCAACCCCTGCCTCTTGCTTAACTGTTCCCTGGGGCGAGCGTCCAGTCTTCGCCAGAAGGGCACTATTCCTACTGAAGCCAGAAGTCAGAGCCTCCTCCCTGCAGCGTCACCCAGACCCGTGGCAGCCGGCTCTCAGAATCTGGCTCTCACAATCCGCCTGCGGCCCATAACAGCAGGTGCCCGGGCAGGTCCCTGAAGCCCTGAAGCTCCCGGGGACCCCATGAGCCATCTGACTTGACACTGATTTTTACAACTTGGCAAATAATTGCCTCCTTTCCCGTCCTCTGAATGCACTAGAAAGTTAAAGGGAGAGAAAGAAGTCTTTTTAAAATCCCCCAGCTCTCTTAATTAACATGCAGAATGCTTTTCTAGCAGTGCACAGGCTGTGATAAAATGGGAAGCTTCTTAACACAACATATATTTAATCCGTGGCACTCACTTCCACATGAAATTCAGTCAGATATTTTAAGGAAGTTAACAGGGCTCTCGTATCGAACTGTGAATAAATGCAGGTGTGATAAATACACTCAAGCTACTGAGATGTTTTATCAAATGATAAAGGTGTAGAGTGGGGTGGCGGGTGAAGGACAAATCTTAATTCTAATTCTGCACATTGTCAAAGAGAGTCAGAGAATTTATTGGACAACGCTCAGGCTATCTAATGACCCATTGCCTCTGAAAAGTCGATTAGACTTGCTCATTTGTTCTGTTTTTCCGAAAACTAATTCAGGCCTGCTATATGTCAGGCACAAGGGAGGCCGCGACTGATGAATAATGCGGTTCAGATCTCTGCTCTGCCCCTGACCCAGGCTCACATCTCCCAGACAATAAGCAGATACCCAGATGAAAGTGTATTGGTTTAGGAGCTCCTGAGGAGCATCTCAGGTGGAATTGGAAACCGGCCCCCACACTCAGAGGGCAGGGAGAGACTGAAGAAGGAGGCCAGCCCCTCCATGGTGGATGGCAGGTTTTATAAGCAAAGGGAATTATATACAAGGCTTATCTGGAGCAGCAGCAAGACAAATGTATCTCTTAGCCACACACCACATCTTAAAGGTTTGTACAGAGGCCTTAACTGGGTTCAGTCACATGTACTATCCAGATGGTCTCCACACCACATCACCACCTCAAGGCCATGTCCCTAGACCAGCCTCTGGGACCAGCAAGGGAAAGGGAACCCACGTTCCAAGGACAGGGGAGTCTCGGATCAACCAGTGTCAGCTTCACAGGCCCATTGGAGGTCATGTTTTCTTGATGAGCTCCCCCAACAGAGCAGTAATTTCCAATTGGGTTGAGAAACAAGAGTAAACGAAAGGGTGTACAGAGAAAGACATCTGTGAGGAGTTGACACTTAGGGTGGGATATGAAGCATGAGGAAAGGCCCACCATGAGAAGAGGGAACAGCCTGTTCAATGTCCCAGAACCTAGAGGCCCTGGTGTGGGGGGAGTAGAAAGGACTCGAGTGATGCTGGGAGAGGTAAACAGGGCAAGCGCTGAGGACCAGCATTTGTTTGGAGAGTTAGGCCTTCCAACATATTCTCCACCCACCCCCAACTAAAGTTTGCATCTGCTACAAATCCATGGGGAAAGGATGACTGGGTTGGCTGCTCTGTGAGTAGAGTAGCTCATCACAGGGGGAAAAATCACGCTGCATCTCACATCACATACCAATTGGGAACACCTCACAGATCCAACAGCATACTCGGTGTGAAAGCCAGCAGAAATAAGGAGTTCATCACAAGGAAAGGAGCAGAATATCTTTGTGTTGTTGGGATGAGAAAGGGTGTTTTCATCCAAAAAACATAAACTTCAGATAATAATTGGATGAATTTAGCTACATCGAAATTATGGATTTTGTTTTTAAAAAGAACACTTTACACAAAGGCTAACACCTGGGTCAAGACTTGGAGCAGATTTACATTGTGTAAAACCAAGGGATTAATATTTAGAATAAGGGTTGGCAAAGCACAGCCCAAAGGGTCAAGTGTAGCTGGCTGCCTGTTTTTGTAAATAAAGTTTCGTTGAAACCCAGCCACGCCCATTTGCTTATGTACTCTCTGTGGCCACTTTTGTGCTACACCAGCAGTGAGTCATTGTGACAGACTGCACAGCCCTCAGAGCCTGAAATTTAATATCTAGCCCTTTACAGATAACATTTGTTGACCTCTGATCTAGAATATGCAGGGAATGGCAGCAAAGACACCAAGAAAATTCACAAACCTATGAGTAGATAATTCATCAGAGAAGAGAGGGGCCGGATAACTATATATGATAAAATGAGCGATCTCCCCAGAATTCGAAAGAGGACATATCCAAACAATATTGAGATTCTCTCAGAGATAGGTAGTACCAAGTGCTGGTGAAGATGGGGAGAAATGGGAACCACAAGCCAGCAGGTTAGAGTGTAAATGTCATATAACCATCCTGCAGAGAGCATCCCAGCTGTATGGGCTCAGCCGTGTGAAATCACTGAGACTGAACCTGAGAAATTCCTGGGAAAGCCACCTGTGCCCATGCCCCATCCCAGTCACCTAGACAATAATGTAATGTGCAAACATTGTCAATGGTCCACCGTCCCTTCTGTCATTTCTAGGAGAACCCTGGTGTGTGGGTCATGTATTCCTCTTTCAAAAACAGCTCAAGTGTTGGGAAGGGAAGCAGACCCCGTCCCTAGCCGGGCCAGGCTGAGGTAGGTTGGTTCAGAAATGGGCACATGGCAAGATGTATGGCACTGAGATTCAAAGCAAGGTTTGTCAGGAGGTTTGGAGGATGTCTTTCCTTACTCTGCTGAAATAGCTCCCAGAATCAATTCTGTATCTTCTCTTCCCTCAAATGTGAGCAGTGGATGGGATGGCTGGAATATTTAGGGGCTTACGTCTGTTTGGAAGAGAGTCGAGAAAGAAGAATCCCAGGAATCAGAGCTGGGACTTAAACTACCTTAACCCTAAAGCCTGCCCATCCTCTGGGTTTCCAGCTGAGCAATTGAGAAATTATTTAACCTGGTTCATGTTTGATTTCCTTACTTGCAGCTTAGGGCACCCTAATCAATAGAAGCTGTTGGAAAGCTGTATTTGAAAGGGCATAGAACCTGTGCCTCACTTCCTGGCCTCACAGAAGCTAGTCCTCTGACCCCGCAGACCCCTCCCCCCACCCGGCACACACACACACACACACACACACACACGCACACGCACACGCACACACACCAGCCTGATGAGGGAGAGGCAGAGGAGAACTGGCTGAGGGCACATGCGTGCAGGGACACCTGAGGGTGGTTCCCTGCATTTTCCCACCCCCATGGAAAAGAGCAGTGTTTCAGGACAGTTCCCCAGAGGCAGAAACTAAGATGGGAATTCTTGTAGAAGTGCCCTAGGAAAAACCCATAAAAAAATGAGGGGAGCAAGATAGGGCAGAAGAAAGAGCAAAGCCAGACTGTGGTCCCAGCTGGAGTCTAGCTACATCCTGATCCCATGGGGAGCTCTGAAGCACAAATTATACCACAGGCTTGCTTCCACCTTGGTATGATTAAAAAAAATAATAAATAAATATTTGGTCTCTGCCCCTGGTTCCTGGAACAGACCCCCTAGCACCCTCGGGATCCCCAGAGTGACAAGGAGTGTCTTTTTGTACACTAATGAGACAACTGTGACTGGAGGCCCCTCAGTAGCTTCAGGATGGGGCTGGTGGCCAGAAAGACAAAGCTATGATTAGAGAGTTGGAACCTGCAGCCCCAACCCCCAACCTTCAGGCATGAGAAAGGAGCTGCAGATGAAGTTCAGTCACAGAGGTCAGTTATTTAATCAATCATGCTTACGTAATGAAGCCCCCATAAAAACTCCTCAGCAGTGGTGTGGATAGCTTCCAGGCTGGTCCTGGGTGGGTGGTGGCCCGGAGAGGACATGGAAGCACCACACCCCTTAACTGTCTTCCCCCCGCCCCCATTCCCTGCCCTGGTATCTCTCCTGTTTACCTCTTCCTGAGTTGTACCTTTCAAAATAGATCAGTAATAGTAAAGAAAGCACTCCCCTAAGTTCTGCAAATCATTCCAGCAATTATTGAATCTGCAGGGGGGTTGTGGAAGCCCCTAAATTTGTAGTAGGCTAGGCAGAAGGATGGGCCATCTGGGCAATCCACTGGCAGTGGGCATCTGAAGTAAGAGCAATCTTATAGAACTGTGAACCCTTAAAACCTATGAGGTTTGACGTTAATTCTGGGTGGTCAGTGTCAGAATTGAATTGTTGGACACTGCGTTGGTGTAGGAGAATTGCAGAACTGGTGTCAGAAAAGACTCATTGCCTTTGGTGGAGGGGAAAAAACGTCACACCACCTTAAAGCAGGGGATGGTCTTTTGTAGACTGTCCTCAATCAGTCCTGGCAGTAGGCTACCCTGGGGAGGAAGACCTCACCTGCCATGGGCCGAGGGCAATTCTTGTGGAAGGCAGCCGCCAAGCTCTTAGCTAAGAATGCTCAATCTTCTGGGGGCAATGAGCTCCAGAGAAAAGGTTCTGAGTGAGGCACCAATGGATCCAGTGTTATCAGTACAGCCGAATATCTCTATGCCCTCAGAGAAGGCATTGAAGGAGTGACTGGGGGAGCTGGTGGCAAAGACTTGTGGCTGAGACAAGGAACATGTCGTAGTAGATCAGAGTGGGACTATAGGCCATGGACAGACGAGGACATCATGGCAGACGCCAGTGTGGCAGAAGTCAGTGTGCACTGTCCCATCACAAAGGGGTCAGCCCAGGGATGCCAGATGACAATAAGGACCCATATGCCCCCACCCCTTTCCACCACCACCAAGGCCTGGACACCACAGCCCATCACCCCTGGCACTCTACCCAAGGACAAGGGGAAAGAGACACGGCCCCAAATTGACTACAGTGAAGTTTTTCCACCACCAGGCGGAATGGGACTCCAGGACAGAAATGGGAGACTGAAAGCCAAAATGACCCTGGTTTCCCAGTTACTGATTTGCAATCACCGCATGTACTCCTGCTAAAACATAAAAGAATGTCATTAACAGGAAAACACTACCAGCAAGTTCATTAATCACGGTCATTTTCACACTTCCATGGTCAACTACAAGCCTAGTGGTTTAAACAGAGGCCTCCCTACTCAATTATAGTGTTTAGCAATTAACAGTTCGAACCCTGCCCTGGGCCTGCCCTGGCTTTCAGCAAAAGATAAAGTGCTTGAATTTCACAAGTGTCCTTTGTAGGAATTCCCCCTCCCCTGGGCAAAGGGCCGTGTTTGGTGTCACCAGAACAAGCATCTGTTGCTGAGTGAACAGGCCCCTTTTCAGTGATGTTGCTAACGGCCTGGACTTCTCTATGAACCCCGAGGTGATAAAGGGCTTTGATGATTCTCTGGTCCTTCACAGGGCAGTTGGATGACCCAGGAAAACCACTTCCTTTAACCTCAATTTTCTCATCTGTACAATGGGGATTATAATAGAAACCTCCTCAAAAATTTAAATGACAATGCATATCAAGTGGCTAGGAAAGCCTGGCATGTAGTGCTTGATTAATTCTAGGTATTAATTAGTATATAGTAAATCCTCCTAAAAAGCTTACTGATGCACCTGTACAGAAAAGTGCACATGCTACAGTTGTACATGTGGCTGAATTTCCCCCAACTGAATGCTCCCATGTCACCAGCACCCTGGTCATGGAAGGGAACGTTGCCCCAGAAGCCCCTTCTTATGGCCCTTCTGCCCGTACTCCCTGACACTGGTAACTGCTCTCCAGACATCTACTAGCATAGACCACATATGTCTGACCACATATGTCTGGTTTTGTATTTACATAAATGGACCCATCCCGCGTGCACTCTTTTGTGCCTTGGCTTCCTCACTGCACCTGTGCAATTTGCTCATGTTCCAGATAGTTCTACTTCATTCATGTCCATCGCTTTATACTGCTCCACTATGTAAATACACCTTGTCTATTCCTCCATTCTTTCGTTTTATGGCCCTTGAGGTGGCTTTAATTTCAGGGTGATTATGAATAAAGCCGCTATGAATATTCTTGCCCTAAGTCTTCATTTATTTAAACTTTTTATTTTGAGACCATTGTAAACCCACATGCAGTGGGAAAAAATAATACAGAGAGACCTGGTGTGCCTTTTCTCCAGGTTCCTTCAATGGTAACATCTTGCAAAACGGTTAGGAGTACATCACAACCAAGATATTGGCATTGATACATTCCACCACGGATCTTGTCCAGATTTCCCATTTCGCTTGTACATGTATGTGTGTCTATGTGTGCCTGTGTGTGCATGTGTGTGTGTGTGTGTGTTGGGGGCCACATGTTTTTATCACCAGTGTAGGAATATTCACCGCCAGCCAAGACTCTGGATCAGTTCAGTCACCAACAGCCAGTGAGGAAC
>ML106881.1:0-18064 GCA_003697995.1 Taxidea taxus jeffersonii
CCCCCCCATTGGTAGTCTTTCATTGTTTGCATACATTGCAAGTTTTTTTTCCTACTTACCTAATTGATGGCTCCTGAGTTGTTTCCATTTATCAGCTATTATGAATAAAGCTGACATGAATATTTTTAAAAAAGGTACAATATGATATTGATATCTATAAGCCTAGTGTTGTATAGCAGATCTCTAGAACTTACTCATCTTGCATAATTGAATTTTTGTAATGTTGACTAGCAACTTCCTATTTCCCCCCTTCCTAGACCCTGGAAACCACCATTCTCATTCTCTTCTTTGCTTCTGTGATTTTAACTGTTTTAGATAGTGGAATTATGCAGTGTTTATCCTTCTGGGGCTACTTTATTACATTCAGCATAATGTTCTTAAGGCTCATCCATGTTGTCATATATTGCAAGATTTCCCCCTTCTTTTTAATAAGTAATATTCCATTGTATGTATATACCACATTTTCTTTATTCAGTCATCCAACAAACACTTAGGTTGTTTTCACATCTTGGCTATTGTGAATAGCACTGCAGTGAACATGGTATTGCTAATACCTCTTTGAGATCCCAATTTTAATTCCTTTGGATAAATATCTAGAAATAAGATTGCTAGATCATATGGTGGGTCTATTTTTAACTTTGTAAGAAACTTCCATATTGTTCTCCATAGGGGTTGTACCGTTTTGCATTCTCAACAAAACTATACCAACATTCCAGTTTCTCCACATCCTTGCCAACATTTGCAATCTTTTAGGTTTTTTGGCTTATTATTTTGATAATAGCTATCCTACAGGTGTGTAATGAAATTAGGCCATTTTCTTATACCGTACATGAAAATCAACTCAAAATAGAATGAAGACTTAAAACTTTAAGACTCCTAGAGAGAAACTTATGGGAAAATGTTCATGACATTGGTCTCAGCGGTGATTTAATAAATATGATCCCCAAAAGCACAGGCAACAAAAGCAAAAGAGACAAGTGGGACTGCATCAGACTAAAAACCTTCTACATAGCAAAGGAAATGATCAATGGGGTGGAAAAGGCAACCTACAGAATGGAAAAAACCACTTATCTATTAAGTGGTTAATTTCCAATGTAAGGCACTCTTATAGCTCAATAGCAAACAAACAAACAAAAGCAAACCACAAACCAAAAAGCAAACTAACCCCCTCCCTGCAAAATAAAACCAGCAACAACAACAACAACAACACAACTAATAACCCAATTTTAAAAATTAGGTAGGAAGGCATGCTTGGGTGGCTCAGTCAGTTGGGCGTCTGATTCTTTGTTTTAGCTCAGGTCATCATCTCAGGGTCTGGGGAGTCTGCTTGGGATTCTTTCCTTCCCTCTCCCTCTGCCCCTTCCCCAGGCTCTTTCTCTCTTTCCCAAATAAAAAAAATGAAATCTTAAAAAAAAATGAACTAGGGACTTCGGTTGACATCCCTTCAAAAAAGACATACACATGGCCAACAGTTATATGAAAAAATGCACAATGTCACAAATCATTAGGGAAATACAATCAAACCATGACATATTGTTTCATTCATTTCTGAAGAATTATCTGCCAAATGCCCAAATCTGAATAATTATATTTTTAGACTTTCTTTCAAGTAGACATAATGTTTATAAAAATAATGACTAGTTCAGTTTATAATTCAAAGAATTATACAAGGGTATTTTTTTTAATCTGTGGACAGTTGAAGTGCTTTAGGCCTACTTTCCATTTTATCACACAAATGACTAAAAATACATGTATGAAAAATTCTAGATTTAATAAAATGAATAACTATTAAAAAAATGAATAACTATTACCTCATGATTTCTTAAATGAAACTGGCTCTTTT
Organism: Taxidea taxus jeffersonii; assembly: GCA_003697995.1. Lineage (NCBI taxonomy): Eukaryota > Metazoa > Chordata > Mammalia > Carnivora > Mustelidae > Taxidea > Taxidea taxus. The sequence goes on from ML106881.1 coordinate 1,844, forward strand.
ATATATGTGTGTGTGTGTATGAAGCTGACTCTTTTGTGTGTGTGTGTGTGTGTGTGTGTGTGTGTGTGTGTGTTATGAATCCAAGGCAATGCAAATACGGTTTGATGCCCTTGTCTTGATTGATAGTAAGGCGCCAGCACTGCCATAGCACTATCAAAACAATTGTCAGCATAGGGGAAAAAGGCTAATCATGTCTTTATATTATCATTAATGATAGTTTTGCCCTCTCAGACAACTTGGTCGTAGGGACTGCTAGGACATTGTGCACCTCAGTTTGAGAGGTGTGGTTCTAGTTCGCAAAGCCATTTCACAAAATTGTATTATCTACATCTGGTCATTTTATAGATGAGGTTGGAATACTGGCAGAGTTAAGGGATATTTTAGCACATGGTACATATCACGAACTTAAACATTTTTGTAGTAGGAAGGAGTAAACTAGAAATACCTAAAATGCAAGTCTCCTGATGTCTGCTTCTGTGCTCCTTTTACTGAAGGTTTAACTTTTAGATTAGTGTGGTTACAGGGAATAGAAAGCACCCAGTTAAAGGTAAACCTGAAGGAGGAGTTATAAATGTCTAATCTTCACACTGTACCAGAACTCTAAGTCAATCTGTATGTCATTGATTGGCAATAGTTACCTGATTAGTTACATTACAAAACTTCCTGGGTGATCTTAATTCATTGGCTTCTATCTATGTAGACCATACTCCCTGAGATACCAACTTTCTTACTACTCCAGTCTAGCCTCCCACTTACCTCCCTGTGTGAACATAGGCAGCTCTCCTGAGAGAAGAGCTCTTTACGTGACGAAAGATAACTCCTCAAAGAGAGCAGGGCACAAGCATGAGACAGCAGATCACAGGGCAGGGTCATATCAAACTGGCTTAGGAGAAATACTCTTAAGTATCACAGAGATGTTTTCCCTCTTCCCAGGAGGCAGCTGCTCACGTGAACGCAAAACAGTGCTTGCCAATGGTTGCCTTCAGAGGGAAGTCCAAGGACTACAAAATAAATTAACTTCCACTGCTAGTGCAGGCAAATCAGAACCGTAGAAATTGAGACTGGTAGGATGAATTAGCATAGACTTGTTCTATGAACGCATGGAAAACTTAAGTTTCCAGGGAGGTGCTTTTGGCACCTTAAATGAAAGCCACATTTACTCAGGGAAAAGCTGATAGTGACTAACAATCCCTACAAAAAGCTATTTTTAGAAGCAAACCTGGTGAAATCATAATGGTCAGTCAAGAGAAGGACTGGCCCAATGACCTAATTACCACTCAGTGGGGAAACTAAAACCAGCCCTGGAAAATTGCGTCAATATTATGGCCTTTAATGGGCACCATTTTTAAAAATACCCATGGCTATCCTAAAATTTTTCCCTTTCTTTATGAGTAACCACATACAGAGAGCCAGTTTTATTTTGAAAAAAAAAGTTCTTCAAATTTCATGACAATCCCACCAAGAGCTCTGGCCCTACAAGGTTAATTAGGTAATTGATCAAATGAGCAATTGTGCTCCTCTTTGTGGTACATCACTTGGGCTCAGATGCCTATGAACATCTCATTAATTTAGTGCCAAATGGGTGAGTACCTTCGTATTTTAAGATCAGAGCTTTCATAGAGATGTATTTTTGTACGTAGCTACATCTAAATGCACTAGTAATTTGCTCTTGGTAGATGCCTTTATTCTATTTTTGTGGGGTTTTTTTTTTGATAAATACCTTTACATTTCCTTTCCTTGCTGCAATAATCGTGGTACCGAAAAAGAGTGAGAAATTACCAACTGGACTTGCCTCCATTTTAGTGTGCATCTGTGGACATAGTTCCAGAGTCTCAGAGGGAAAGTCATCTAATTAAAGGAGATGTAAATCTGGAAAGCACATCAATTGGCAATGAAAACTAATTAATCCACTTATTCATTCAATCAGAGGTTACATAGTAAATGTGTACTACATAGTACATATTGCAAGGGATACACAATGGATAAAACCAGAGAAGGCTTCAGCTCTCCAAGAGTTCAGGGACTAGAGTTTTTCAAATACTTCTTATTAACTTGATTTCACTAATTCAATATATTCCAGGTATGAAGTATTTGATTAAAAAATAAGGTAACCGAGCAGGTGTTTTAAGAAAGCTCTAATTCCCAGAATAATAGCCTATGTTCAGCCATTTAGCCAACACCTGAATTGGTGGTGGTAAATAAATCATTCAACTGAAATTTTAACTTGGAATCTTCAAACAAGTTTTCCTGGCTTCTCTTCATCTTGTGCCCAAAGCCCCTCACTGAGGTATAGCTTTCATCAAGACCTGAGCCTTTCTTCACGTTGAGAAAATAAAGGGTTTTTGCCTCCCTCTCTCCCGTGGCTGATTAGAACACATTGGAGCTTCTCAGACATCCTTACACTCCCTTCCACCTGTTTGTTTTAAACTGGGTCCTACAGCTGTTCCCATGTGCTTCCCCTTTCAATTTTCTACCATCATTCTGATATACTTCTCTTTCACTGACTATCTTACTCTCCCACAAGCCCCAGAATCCCTTGTGTTCGAAGATACATTTGTCTGGGCCTAAAGGCAATGTGCGCAGTTTCAGAGCATATAGTTTGAAGTAGAAAGATTCTTTCAGAGTTTTTATCAAAGTCCTTATTGTTGTGGTCTGTTTGCAGAAGCCATCATGGCCTTCTAATTCCTCAGCTATCTGCCTGCAGTTGCAACAAACTTTTCTATGGGCCTTTTTGAATTCTAGAGACCTAGCCAAACGTTCTGTTTATAGTCCTATCTTTTTATGAGCGGCACTTCTGGAAAGTTAGAAGTAAAGCAGATATTTCTGTGAATTAAGTACCTCTAGGTCCAGCTTTTTCATATTTAGTGTCTAAATTTGTCTACGTTATGTCTAAATTAAAGTATAAACCGAAGTGTTTTAATTTTCCCTTTCAGCTCATGAATAGGTCAAACTCGCCAGGTTTTTGCCTAGCTATCCTTTGTGATGAAACTGAAGAGAAGTTACTTGTTAAATCCTGTTTTTCCCTCCTGATGTGGGTTACACAAATCCCCATTGGTGGATCAGAGTTTCTTGGAGCTTGGGCCCCAACTGCACACTTCCTTTATAGAAAATTTAAAACTTTTTTTTGTTCATCAAAGCCCTGCATAATTCAGTTGCCTTCTGGTGAAGTTCACCAGGGACTGAGGGAGTCCTAAAGCTATCTCTACATTAGTCAGGTCTAGAATTGTGTGATCTGAAACACTTCCTCCTAATATAGTATTTGTTCCTTTTTGCTCCAGATAAGAGCTTAGTGAAATAAAAAAGAGATAAGAGATCTCCACCCTTCTTCACACTAGCTGTCACTAGATTTCAGTCTCAACTTTCTGAAAGATACTATCTTTAATTCCTTCAAAACATAGTTCTAAATTGTTGGCCAATGAGACTGAATCCTTACTCCCTAGATAACATGCTCTGGTAGAGGTCAGCAATAAACATGCAATCAAATAATTAAGATAATTTCAGATGATGATCATTTTTAGGAGAACAATGAAACCAGGGAATGGAGTTGAGAATGAGCAGTAGGGAATATGGGTAGGGGGAGGTGAAAGCTTCGGTAAAGGACACGATGAGAAAGCTTCTCTGAGGGGGTGACGTTTGAGCTGAGCGAGCATCCGTGATAAATGGTGCCAGATGTGAGCATTCTAGGGAGAAAGATGGCAAATACAAAGTGTCAAAGCTAGAAGAGAAGTGGCAAGAAAAACCAAAGTGCCGAACAGCGGTGAAAGAGTGGAGAGCTTTTGGGGGGAGAGGTAGGAAAGGGCACGTAAGTCTTCTAGACTGTGGTGAAGACATGGGATGTTTTTGCCATTACAATGGGCAACTCTTGATCCTTGAAACACACGTGAAATCCTGTGAAATTTTCTCTATGCAGTCCTCAATGTTCAGCTTATAAATCACCTTCTCTTGGTAACTGAATATCAGAAGTAGCTCTAGCTCCACAGTGTATCTGCTGGTTATGAGCCAGGCTTTTCTCCTCAGTTCCCAGTGTCTAGCTTGGGTTCCTGGCAGTGACTGGGAAGGTCTAGCAATGCTGGCCTACAACCTTCAACTTTTAATTTACATAAACCAACATCAAATAACTGAAACTTTCAGTGAACGTAGAAATTAGCTTATGACATAGCAGGTCTTAGGAGCTTGCCTTTTTTTTTTCTTTAAGATTTTATTTATTTATTTGACAGAGATCACAAGCAGGCAGAGAGGCAGGCAGAGAGAGAGGGGGAAGCAGGCTCCCCGCAGAGCAGAGAGCCCGATACGGGGCTCGATCCCAGGACCCTGGGACCATGACCTGAGCTGGAGGCAGAGGCTTTAACCCACTGAGCCACCCAGGTGCCCCAGGAGCTTGCCTTTTTATTTCTCATTTTCATAGCATGCAAAATAGTTTAGCGAAGATTTCTTATATAAGAAATTTGAGGATAAACTTTTGTGATATCCAGTTGCTGCAGAGCAGGCAGTATGTTCTCCCTGAGGAAAAGTCTGAGGAGGGGAGTTCCTTATATCTGTTGGTAATGAAGAGATTATAGTCTGTCTTCGAGTATCAGTGGTGCATAGCTTTGGTGAAAACCTACTTGGTTGACTGTAATGGATACTACACTTCCTGCCTAGGACTCTTCAAATGGGAAATCATGAGATTCCTAGCTGGGTTCACCTGTTACCATAATCATCAAACATTTATTGAGCACTAGATGTAGAATACTGCTGGGCATTGGACCAGAAGGATGATCGCATTAATCTGCAATAGCATTTAATTTCTACAGTGTGGTTGAGATGTCAGGAACAGGAGAAGAGCATGAGTTTCTTTTCCTTCAGCCTTCAGTTAACTCTTGATGAACAGGCACAAATTAACAAAGCGTCCTCTCCACTTTCTTCTACAGTGCTCTGCTAAGCTCCATATTCCTAAAAGCCATCTCTCTCAGAATCTATGAATAATTGCGATAGGATTTTTGTTTATCTGTTTTGTTCTGTTTGGGTCTCATCTGAATTGTGCTTCTTAAAACTTGTTCGGATAAAAAGGCAGCAGCCTGTCGGTTCCATGAGGTCTACTGTCAAAACCAGCTTTTTAAATTTGTAACTTACACTTCTTGCTAAATACGAAGAGACCTTCAGTGCAAGCCTTTTAAAATATGTTGAGCCTACTTTGAGGTTGTCCCACTTGTATCTGTATCTGTCCTGTATCCCACTTTGTATCTGTCCTCCTCCAGTATTTTCTCTCTCAAATTTGATATTGATATTCCAAAGTGAAAAAAAGGTCAATGCCATCTATGCTTACCTCTGTAATCTTGGAAATATAGTTCCCATAAACTTTCTTAGATGCAATTTTAACCTCAAAATTTAAAGACTTTGAGAAAAACAACAAAAATCACTTGTATTTTATGTTAAACCTGTGGTTCTCAGTTGCAAGTGAGTTTGCTCCCTAGGGGGTATTTTGTCATTGTCACAGTTTGGGGTGGGGGGGTACTACTTGCATCTAGTGGGTAGAGACTAGAGTGGCTGCCAAAGTTTTACAAAGTGCACATGACTGTCATCTACATCAGAGAATTACCCACCCAGAATGTCATTACTGCCCAGGTTGAGAAGCCTTAAATGAGACTCATTCTTGGGAAACTCTCAGCCAGCTTGCCTTTTATTTATCAATAGTCACAAGGCTTTGGTGTAGAATATATACTTGTCATTTGCTGAAATAATGAAATTTTTGCCAAATGATTTGTTAAGATTTTAAATATAATATTTTTGATACTTAAATCATTCCATGGTGTTGCTGGTTCATTTCCAGTGATATAATTTTGTTATGCAATAAAAATCCTGGTGTTTATTCCAAGAACTTTGCCAAGTTAATGAAGAAGGCTAGTCTGAATATGTTTGGAAGGTTTAAAGATGTGTTCTAATTAGAACTAAGTTGTGTGTAAACACACATATATATATCCAAGTGCTCACACATATATATCCAAGTGCCATGTTTCCATCAATAATTTTGCATTAAATACCTTGTAAGGTATTTACAACCTATATGTTTCATGGCGGAGGAACCAGATCAATTATGAAATCTATAGGAGGGATCACAAAACTACATAATACTGAAGTTCAGATGTTTTCCTAGTTATTTTTCATTTGAAAGCCAACATACAAATAAAAAAGCTTTTATAAATTTGGGTTATCCCAAGTTCATTTGTACTTGTCATCATGAGAGAAAGAGGAAGAGAAGGGTCATCTACTCAAAATGTATTTTCCCAGGCTTTCGTAATTGGACTCCTTTCCATGGCTTGTTTTCAGTAAATAAGTTGATTTTGAACACGAACTATCAAGAAGGATTTAAATATCAAAATGTTTATTATCTGAATGAGTTTGGGGGGTTGGTTTTTGAGAAGGGTTGGTTTACTTTAAATGGTATAGTTTTGCTTTACATGTCATCCTGCAATAACCAGAGAGACCAAAAAAACTCTGATGGGGATACAAACTTGTTGGGAAATCACCAGAATTCCACAGATGATGTTGATGACCTCTGCCTTACACAGCATGACTTGCATCCTCTGAACAAACTCTACAGCCATGCCTATGGTTAGTTCCCCAGAAATAGAGCCTAATGATAGATATGGTGGCATTCAAGACGTGGTGTTTATAAGCCATTTCCCCTGAGGCAGCTTCCAAACCCCATGTGGATTTATTTTCCCAGGGATGATCTCTTCTTCCCTCAATGTATTCTTTGTGCTTGCTGGACTGGTTTGAAGTGTGAAGGTGAAGGTATTGGGTGTGTATGTGGGAAGAAGTCCACACCACTACCTAGAGCCTGTTAATCATTCTCATTGTTATTTTAACATTGAGAATATACTTTATCTCTGGGACCAGAACCTACATACAGGAATCAGGTGACCACCATTTCAAGACTGGACTATACAACATTACTATTTTATGTAATCAGTTAGCCTTTTTCATGTCTTATCAAGGGTACAAGATCAGCTCTTTGAATTCTCCTGTGCATTAAATTTCTATAGGTGACATAGATTTGTACAACAATTCTTTAAATATTGCTCACCTGATTAAATTCACCCCTTGTTATAAGAGGCACATTTACTGCCAGCAGAAAAGTGGTTTTATTTTTTGGCCTCAGTAATGCCAAAGAAAATAACAAATCATCATGATATTAATGTTGTTAAAGGTTTTTTTTTTTTCTCTTTTATTTCTGTATCTTTCTTTTTTTTTTTTTAAAGATTTTATTTTTATTTATTTGTTATATATAGAGAGAGAGCAAGCACAGGCAGACAGAGAGGCAGGCAGAGGCAGAGGGAGAAGCAGGCTCCCTGCCGAGCAAGGAGCCCGATGTGGGACTCGATCCCAGGATGCTGGGATCGTGATCTGAGCCGAAGGCAGCCCCTTAACCAACTGAACCACCCAGGCGTCCCGATTTCTGTATCTTTCACCCAAAGACATATATATGTGTTTTTGGTGAAATATCTGAAATCAGTCTTATCTGATGCCAAAAGTTATTTTAACATGAACAATGGTAAGTTATATCACTGTTTTACTGACTATCGATAAGGTGGAGAGCTGGACCTGATTGCCAACTCCTAGTGCTTGATCACATGTGCTCCTTACATATGACATATGCATGTTCCTTTCAGAACAGATTTACTTTTATTTTTGGTCTGTTTCTGGGAGAAGAGATGCGTCTTATTTTTTAGGTCCAAATGCCTTAACTACTGTGTTCTTTGATCCCATTGAATACTGACTGCTTCCTTAAACTTTGTGTACCAGTACAAACACTGAATATTTGTATCCCAGTCCAGGGAGAGGTTAGGAGACAACTGAATGAATGGGTGAGCAGGAGAGCTTGCTTACCGATAGATGGTAGCTTCTTGGCTAAATTATTTCTGTAGAATTATTAGATATTTTACTTTAGAAAAATAGAATTATATTACTAAAGAAGCCATTGAAAATGTATAGATACAGATAAAATCTGGACAAATTAGAATATATTTCATACCATAAAAAATATAAACAAAATATCTGATATGATGTCACAAACCTATAAAACAGGTCTCGAGATCCCATTTCTCAGTGCCTTTGGGTAGATTCATTTAGGGACAAGACAGTTACCCTGATACACCAAGACTGCTGGCAAGCATCTGCAAACAATGCATTAGTACTGGACAAAGTTAAAATATTTCTAAGCAAAAAATGGAAAATTTACAGGGGAGTACTAAAACGGTCGTTTTAGATTTTCCTTAAAGCTTATTACACCTGGTAAGGAAAACTTGGTATGTATGACCAAAAGGAAAATACTGGAGGATATTCAGCCTGTGTCATATTGTGTGTGTGTGTGTGTGTGTGTGTGTGTGTGTGTGTGTGTGTGTTTGTGTTTGGGGTGCTTTGAACACCTCTTTCTAAGACACATATATCTTGAACTTAACCACAGTTGAGTTTATTTACAAAATAATTTATTGGAGCACTTGCATGTTTCTTTCTTCCTTACTATTGTCTGAGGGAAGACGGATACGTGAAGATAAGGGGTATTTCCCAAAATGTGCCAAATGCTACTGAACTGGATCCAGAGTCTTTCGATAGGGGTAGAGTTTGTGGAGACGTCATTGTAACTGTGGGTAGGGCCTGTTCAAGGGGACGTTCTGTTGTCTGTGGAAAGAGTAATTGCTGAACCATCCTGGGTTGTTGGGATACATGATTTACCCAGGGAAGCATGACATTCAGTGGTGTCACTAAGCAGTAGCAGGAGCAGAAGAGTGATCCAGGTGCTCTTTATTGGGAGAATGTGGTGTCATGGGCCTTTCAGAAGAGAGATCAGACCTCAGGAAATTTTTTGCTTCCTGGGTGGGACCTGGATATGGTCCGGAAGTTTGACCTTCTATGCTGCCCTTTCAAATACTAGCTATAAAAGTGCGGCAAGTTATTTGCTGTCTGCCTTACAATGGGAGAAGAATTTTGAGGAAAAAATGGGCATATAGAAAGATTGGAAGCAATGATGGGCTCATGTCTAAAAGAAATGGCATGAGCCATTTTCATTAGGCTCATGCCTAAAAGAAATGTTCGGTAGCTTATGAACATACACAGTCACAGACGTGAGCACTAGACTTATGTTAGCCGTATCTCCCAAGTCTTTTAGAGGACAGAGGCCACGAGACCACATTTGGTCATCTACTTAGTAACATTATTAGCGTTAGTTTGGCAAAGCAATGTCAGACATAGAATTTAAGAATGTGTTTTTCTGGACTGTGCCATTACAGTTGTTTGGTAGCAAAAGGATAAAATAAATGTCTGGTCAAGCTAATTACTGTCCAACCTGTGACTTTTTTGTTGTTGTTATTTAGCTTGTAATAAACCTAGCTCAGTTTATTGAGGTGGGATATAAAATAGTCCCTGTATAATATTATAAATCCTGCAAAGAATTAAACATCTGCACTTCTTTTTTCCCTGACAATGTGCACTTTAACTCAAAACGTCTGTAGTCAGTGACCAAAAGTAAATACACTGGGAAAATGAAAGTCCTCCAGTTCAACACTTTACTTTGGGATTTAAGTAATATTTAGAATGTGGATTTCCAGGTGACAATGAAAAGTATAAGGACCTTGGGAGAGGAAATAACATATTCCCTGGGCTAGAAACCCGCTATTTATTAAAAGGACTGGAGCAGTAGGGTTAACTGCTGGAGATGATGGGAGTGTGGCACTAGTCCACAAGGGCAACTTTTTGCTGAATTCCTCCCGCTGCTCACTTTAATCAGAGCAGGCTGTCATGGCCTTGGAGGGCGAACAGCTCATTCCAGTGTGCCTGGGACTTCCCCAGTTTTAATACTGAAGGTCCTGTGACTCAACAACTCCCCCAGTCCTGGGCAGACCAGGATATTATTCACCCCAACCCTGCGGAAGACAGCCAGCTTCTAAGGAAGCAAAATGCTTGACAAGAACACCTGCCTTTCTCCATCAGAGTCTCTGTGAAGCCAAGATAAGCAGAATGCACTCCTCACTTTCAGGATACCAGAATTTCTTTGGTACCTGGATTTAGTTATTTTAGTCTTTGCCTCTCAAATAGTCCTTCCTTGGTCCTAAAGACAATCTCCTCATCTCAGGTCAAGTTTAGGTTTTGACGTACATATTTGAAGTGTCCTGTGTAAGTCACTTTCTGTGTTAAGCTTAAGTGGGGCAAGGTCATACGTTATCTACTCATCCCAATGACAAAGGCCACTTTTGTATTCTGTAGATGACATGGGCACTCACACCTTTCAGAGCCTCTCTTTGCTTAGATAGAGCAATGCCCATGGGAGGGGCGAGGAGAAGGACAAAGATCATCTGCAGGATAATTTCATTTCAGGAATAGCACATAGTCTTATTATGTAAGTGTATGACGTTTGCTTGGAACAAAATCTACCATCAGGAACTGGGACAACCCCCAATCCTAAGCATCTTACCTAGAAGGGAAGACTCGGAGAGGTTACCAGAGGCCAAGTGCAACGTGCCGTTCCCAAGTCAGCCTGCTGTTGAGGTATCTGTGCAATCTGGGGTTACCGCATGATCCGCCGTGTACCAATTATGCCATTCATATGCTTCATTTACTATATACACACATGAGAACTGGAGTTTATCTCAAGGGCAAAACCCAAATCAGGCCACCAAAGCCACAGATCACGTAAGCCTGCACCAAACACCCACAAAGAATAGTGCCGTGTCTGTGGATATACGTTTGTATATCAGAAGCTGAAACAACAGCACAGATCGAAGGGAAGACCCCAGACTGTTGACATCCAGGGCACAGCATCTGAGACACCATTAGAAGCCAGAAATGCAGCTCACCCATTCACCTAGGAGTTTTTTTGGCCATACTTGAAGGGCTCCGGTATTATAGCCTCAGGATGTCCTCTTTGAGTGAGGAATCTTTTTGACGTGAGCCGTTTCACTCTGGTCCTTCTGTCAGAGCACCAGGGCCTTCGACTGGCCCGCCTTACTCATCTACTCATCAGTCATCAAGTTCTTCCCTTGGGTTGAGTTCCAAATGACCGAAGACAGCGCGAAGCTATATTCTGAGAAAAGGAAAGCTTGGTAAAGTGGGGTTTCAAACATCAGTTAGAGGAGGTGGGACTTTTTGGTAGCGGAGGTCTCCAGCAATTAAAATCAAGTCCCTGAGTCATTCATTACCTATTCCGCAGCCTGTCACATCCTGAAGAAGATGCTGTAGCTGAGGAAGCTATTGAAATGCTTTGAAGAGTGTCCCTTTGACCTCGAGCCCAGTACCCTTTATTTTCTAACTGAAATCAGAAAGTTATCTTTTTAAAAGGTTTTGTTTATTTATTTGACACAGAGAGAAATCACAAGCAGGCAGAGAGGCAGGCAGAGAAAGAGGGAGAAGCAGGCTCCCTGCTGAGCAGAGAGCCCGATGCGGGGCTCGATCCCAGGACCCTGAGACCATGACCTGAGCCGAAGGCAGAGGCTTAACCCACTGAGCCACCCAGGGGCCCCAGAAAGTTATTTTTATAGAGTTATTTTTATAGGATGCCAACAATGTCTCAGGGACAAATTTGGTTCTGTAAGAGGGAAGGTGAAATTGAGACAGAACATGGGGGGAGATATCAGTCCTAATCATACTGATTTGATCTTTCTTTTACATGTGAGTGCTTTGGATTCAATAACAAAACTACCTGGGTTTTTGTTGTTGTTGTTGTTATTGTTTTGTTTTTTTGCTCAAAAAATGAAAAAGTCATACATGAACAGATTGGTAGTGATATCAGTAAAATTTAATAAATTCCACACAATTTCCTAGTTCCAGGTAATTCACTGACACTATTCAAATTGGTTAGGGGAAATTTGTGTGTGGACATGTGTGCATGTGTGTTTTCCTAACAGCACCACTCTCACCTGTTTCTCAAATCAGTCTTAATGTGCAGACTAGACCTATATGATCTGTAATCGGTAAGTGACACCCAAAAGATTAGAATAATGAGAATCAGGTGCCTCTTTGTCATAAAGCTATACATTGTTACAGGTTTTAGAAGGCCATGCCACAAAATTTCATGTCTGTCTGGAATTTATTGAGTGCTTGCTGTGTGACAGGCATTGTGCTAAGTGCTTAATGTAATAGGTCTTATTTTATTAAAAAAAAAGTATAGAGTTTTTAGAGATATGCCAGTATTCTTTTTAAAATGAATAATAAAAGTGAGATTTAGAAGGACATCTCCTCAAGTTATTATATTAGTTGTAGTAATTATAAATATTCAATGATTAAAGGAACATCTATATTTCTAATGAGTGAGTTTAAAAAATAAGGTGCAGTTTTTAATGTATATGTAAAGCAGTTATATGAAAACTGAATTCATCCCAGAAAATTAGGACACGACATTAAAATTAAAATTTAAAAAGGTGTAGTAACCAAATAGGGATATGATTTTTAACATTATTTTCTGAGTGAGACAAAGCACACTTCTTTTAAGTAAAATAAGTTTTCTAAATTACTTTTCCAGTTGACTTAAGAGTACAAAGGTTGGCTTTTGACTACTGAAGAATGGAGGTCCATTTAACCCACGTCACGTATCACTGCAAAATTGTGCCAACAGAAAAATGGACACACATAGTAGGCACTTTACAAGTATTAGACAATGAGGCTAATCAGCTGATAATCGTGTCTAAGATCTTTGCAACTAAATTTTAAGCCACTTGAGTCTGGCCATTGCATAGGACAGACCAACTCTCCCAACTTTACCTGTGCCTCTGGCAGATGGCTGAGACCGCAAGAGGAGGAGGGTTATCGCGCCCTCTAGGGGTAACTTGTGGAAAAACCTCCCACAGCGCAACTTCTGAAACAAGTCCTACTGCCCCTTCCTAGCCCAGCATGAAGGGGTAAGAGTGGAGTCCACCTGCCTCTGGTGTGTGACTCCGCTGGCTTCTTCTTGGAACTGCTCCGTCAGACCATACGGGCATTCTAATTATTTTACTAGTAAAAGGGCAAGTTTACAGCAGGCTGTCAATTTCAATTGCACAGTTATTTCTTTAGCCTTCACATTCCAAGATAACTGTTAGTGGATAGATTTCTACCTTGGAGGGCAGGATCTATACAGCGGCTTTCCCAGCTGGGGCTTCCGAAGCCATGTGGTGCCTGCAACAGCCCCTCAAAATAACATCATGTGTTTTCCTTATAAAGAGCTTGACTCGCTGAGAATCAGGCTATCTTGGGAAGATAAGCAAGTTCTTAGGGAGAGATAGTAGGTGGGAGAAATTCATGATTTCAGCAACATCAATCCAAAACCAGTTACTAATTACTGAAAATAAGGCAGAGAGCCAGGTACTGAGAATAAAAGGATGAGTGGGGGTAAGAGGGCACCCTTACTGCACAGGGTGCCCAGGAAGCTGTGGACTAAGCAAGTTATGGGTAGTAGCTTGTCTAGTGACTCACTATGCCCCTAAGAGATAGTTCTTGTTATCCTTATTTTTCAAGGAATGTGATAGTCATTTTGAAAAAATAATATGTTAAGGGTCACACAGTCAGAAATTGGCAGAGAAAAATTAGATCTTTGGTCTTCCATTTCTGATGCTGTCTCCAATTACCATCACTTCTGTCTTCTATGAATGTGCAACTTTATTTGTTATATTTGGGGAGAACAGAATGGTGTGAAAGAGATGAGAGCTCATGCTAAAGTTGATGGCACCCTCTAACTAAAGTTGTGGTAAAATGAAATATAGAAGGGAGTAAGAGCTGTCTGCATGCTGGAGGTTAGAGGACGTTTCAAGAAGAGAGAATTACAATCACCACTAAAGACGTTTTAGAGAAACCAAGGAGGGATAGAGGACGTTGGAAGATTTCAGGGAGAAGAGGAAGTGAAACATTATGAGCTAATGGATGTGTTAGCATTTTTCATGCGGTATTGCAAAGGAGTTCAGACTGCTGTTCTATGTCTGTGTTGTAAGATAATTTGAAATTTGATTGGAGACGAAAGGTCAGATGAGTAAAAGCATAGCAAGACAGACTTTTGAAATTAAGTAATATTGAAAGAAAAGCCGCTTAGACAAGGCACTGCAGTTATGAACTCTTAACTAAATAAAGTCATGAGGATTCGGGGGAATGGAAGAAAGCAGGTATTAAAAGAGTAGTGAAAGCACAAAAATATTATTGAGTGGGCTTTAGTCAAATTAGGCCCATTCCCGAGTCTTACTTAAGAATATGTTTTCTTGGGGGAGTCTGAGTGGCTCATTCAGTTGAGTATCCAACTCCTGATTTCGGATTCAGGTTATGGTCTCAGTGTCGTGGGATCGAGCCCTTCATCTGGCTCCACACTCAATGGGAGTCTGTTTCTCTCCCTCTCCCTCTGCCCCTCCTCCCACTTGTGCTCTCCCTCTAAAACAAAATAAATATTTTTTAAAAGTATGTTTTCTAAAATGTGTAATTTTACATTTATCCTCATGAATGTTTTTCACCTCCGTGGAAAGAGGAGACAAGTATAAATTAGGGAAGAACATCTTACAAAATGTTGGTGCCATAGTGTGTGTCATGATGACGAACTTCAGGGAGGGGAGGCAGACCTCAGACTAGCCATGCATATTAATAGAAGGTATACATAGGGCTTGTTTGGTTATGTCATGTCCAAGCCACACACATGCATGTTTAAAGCAAATTAGGGAAGTAGTTTGAAGTTATCCACCTCCAACTAGAAAAAAATTTAAAAGCTCACTTGTACATTCTTGCCAACTTTTAGCTGTCCTTCATGCATGCATGTAAAACCAATATTGCCAGTTGCTAGAGGCAAAGTGTATGTGATAGGCTTGAGAAAAAAAGTCTAAATACAAAGCAAAATATACAGTAAGAAAATGTGTCAAATAGATTCATCCCTAGAAATGGTGGGGAAACAAGTGGTTAGCAAACACCCTAACTCCAGATAAGCAAATTTCTACTTGTAGGAAGAAAAAAAAAATGTCCTTTCCAAGCGCAGGATGTGAAAGGAAACATAAAGACTGAGTTGATTTTTTTTTTTAACTATGAGGATAGTGACACAAAAATTTTGACCTTGGAATTTACATGTCTAGATATCTGAAATCTTATATAATGAAATTCCCTCTCTCCATTCTTCAAAACTTAGTTTTCTTTCATTACCGGTTTTGAGCCTTGGATTCCTTCAGATAATGTTCTGAATTCACCTCTTTGTATTGTCCATAATGACATTGCCTAACAGAAAAATCAAGTTTCAGGCTTGATACATGTTTAAGAATTCACTTTCAACATCTTGATGTGAGCCAGAGGTCTGCCTAACAGTAACAAAGATGAATGCAGAAGGAAATTTAGGCTGACAAATACCAGTCCCACCTGTGCTGGTTAATAAGCAAGACTCCAGCCCAGCCAGTAATCCTCTGGTAACTGTCATTTCCATGTATCCAATCAGTTGCCTGGGAATTATCCCAATAAAAAGAATACAGTGTGTCATTTATCAGGCAGCCAATTAAAGGGCCTCTGTAGCGCTAGGATCGCTGGAAGCCAGTTCTCACAAAGGAAGCAGGATGGGGCCAAGTCAGTATGGCCTTGAGAGAGTTCAAGAAAGTAAGTTGTGGCTGATTCATAGAAGGACCAGATTTACAAAATATTAGAAGGAGTTGGTAGTAGTTCACTATGCTCCTGACAATCTGTGGAGGACACCAGGGCATGGGATGACAGACAACAACAGACTTGGCTGATCTTACTAAAATGGCACTCTTCCTTCTCATAGCTATGAGATAGTTTTCAGAACATTTCCCTTGATCTCTGAGGCCTGTTTGGCATTAAAATCTTGAATATGTGAAATAAAAACAAATAAATGAAAATCAAGTAGGGACCAAAAAAGCTCCATGAGTTTATTGGGCGTCTTCGACTCTCTCCCTAACTGGTCAGCAGGAGGAACAGGGGCTAATGGGGACATCCTATTCTCATTTTTGGAAAATGGAAACAATTCTGTGTCCTCGAAACCCTTCTACAACACAGTTTTTCACCCCCACGGTCATCTTGGCTAATCAAAATTCTCCCTAACAATGATGTTAACCCAAAGGTAGTTAAATACACTTTCGTCCTTCTTCAACCAGTTAGTTAATTTGTAATGTTGAGTCAGTACCGAGACATGTCAGAAGAAACAGGTGAATCTGTCTCATGGATTCCAGGATGTACTTGTTTTTCTTTTTCCTTCCTCCTTTCTTTCTTTCTTTCTTTCTTTCTTTCTTTCTTTCTTTCTTTCTT
>ML106882.1:17760-37052 GCA_003697995.1 Taxidea taxus jeffersonii
AAAAAAAAAAAAGAAAGAATCGAGACCAAATTCACTTTTACACCTAACAAAAGACTGGGAACCATAAAACTACTCTTTGGAAAAGGAAGAAAGAAATTAATGTAGTATACTAGAAATCAACAGCTGTTTCTCAAATCAAAGTCATCTGTAACAAGTGACTCCCTCCCAGGGAAAATTATCGACTTTCAAATAATCATGTCAAGCTAGGAAAAAAAGTTTCATAAAATCGCCACTAAATTAATTTTTCTTTAGATGGCCTGGGGAAAAGCCAAGAAGTTATATATAGTTGAACTGTAGCAAACTCTTAAGAAACTCTGATACACTGTAAATGCTCTAGGCAAAGGGCAAGAGGGGGAAGGGAGGGTCCAAGGAATATGTGATTCATAACTGTTAGTCATCACTTTGGGAAATTTAGGACACAATCACCATCAGTTAAACATATTATTATTTGCTAAATGTCCAAGATACAAATTTCCTTGGGAACAACCGGTAACAATAATAAAGGCTCTGCACAGACCCTTAATTTTCCTATTTTGTGGGCTGGCAGATTTGGGGGAATTTCACCCCTTGTGTGAAGGTGAAGTAAAAGGATTTAATTACCATATGCACAGGCGACGCTTTATACATATTCTTCCTCAGGGCTGGGTCCAGTCTGTGGAGTCTGAAGCTTAAAAAGTTAGTCAAAGAATGGGAAGAGAGTACCGGTGGGTGGGTCTTCCAGAAACGGTTCCCGAAATTATCATCCTAGAATTTGATACCAGGTCTTAGGAGGGGCCTGTACCAGTGAGGAGTTTCTCAGCTAAAGCCAGGACAAGCGTGCCTGGTCCGTGTGACACATTCAGACGTATGCATGTGTCACACGAGTGGGGACACCTGCCAAAGGCTGAGAGCTACATGGTTCTTCACAGTCCTCTCTGACACTAGACTGCAGATACCTCCGGGCATCCTTTTGGCTGAGTTCAAGCAGGCAAACAGAAATCTTTACACGTGATGTTTTAGATGACCTCTGATGTGAATCCCAGTTTGTGGCTTTACTACCTTGTCAGGAAAGGCTGTTGGCCACAGTCACTTACTCAGCAGCCAGGCATGATCTGTGGACACCCAGCTAAGGGTTCCTAAGAGTGCCTCTCAGATTAGCATCACAATGCAGCTAAACTCAGCAGTTATCCTTGGGTGTGGATGAGGTGGGGGAGGACAGTGCTGCGTGGTCTACCACAGTGCCCCTGAGATGGATGAGCTCGGGTCTGGGCTCAGTCAGAGCTGGGGAAAGGGCCTCTTGTAACACGATGTTCGGTCTCGACCCACACCAGGTATCCAGTGCCGGGAGAGCACCCCAGTACATCTTTTAAAAGATTTTATTTACTTTTTTTTGGGAGAGAGAGAGAGGGAGGGAGATATATACTGAGAGAGAGAGAGAGAGAGAGAAAGAGAGTGCATGAGTGGAGAGGGAGAAGCAGACTTCTCGATGAGTGGGGAGCCTGACTCGGGACTCGATCCCAGGACTCTGGGATCATGACCTGAGCTGAAGGAAGACAGATGCCCAACCAACTGAGCCACGCAGGCGCCCCACCCCAGTACGTCTTAATTATGGCGAGGCAAAATGGGAAGGGAGAAAACTCTCTGAGCACCGCAACATTAAATCAATCCACGGAGCCTTTCACCAGAAGAAAAAGATGTACCGTGATAGAAGATTTGAGAATCACAGGCTTCTGGGATTTGAGGCAAAGCTCTACCTTTAGCACAGCAGAAAGTCATTACTGTTCCATTAACGTTCAGGAAGTAGATTAGACCTTTCTGGGCTTGCTTTCTTACGGCTCCCGGAGCCCCAGGGTGCCAGGGAAGTGCCGCTTAGACCAGCAGCGGCAATGCCTAGAATAGAAATCTGGAAATAACACATTCACTCTGACATGCCAACCCACTACTTTTAATTGTGGCTCATTAAAGATGTAAATAGAAGAAGACTTATGTTCACCTCTACTACAATTTCACTGCTGCAGTAAAACTACAACGCTTCTGTTTCTCTGCAGAAAGGAATACTTCTGCTTTGCGTAACATCACTGCAAGCAGAGAGCTGTGATTCACGAATTTTCCGAGGGCAGTCATCACATGTTTCTGCCTGCTTTTGGACAGGGGGCAAGGAAATGGGATGATTAATTTGAAAATCAACACAAAGGAAAAGAAAAGGCAAGGCGGCCCAAAGACCGTATCTAACAAATTCCAAATTCTTCCTAGGAGGCATGAGGGAAATGCACACTGGCTTCTAGACATTCTGCAGAGGATGCAGGCTGAAGAGGGGCGAACCTCAGGCAGGGGAGGATCAGTCCCAAAGAGGGATGTGAAATTACCTATGAGGTGTTTGAGTTCTGACTTCCAAATGTTATTTTCTTCAGTTACTAATAAAAATATTTTCTATGTCTTCTGTGTACTTGTATTCCTTTTTTCAATTGGAGTATAATTAGCATACGAGGCTACATTAATTTCAGGTGTGCAATATATCGATTCAACAGTTCTGTGTTATTACTCAGTGCTCAGCCCTGTGTAAGTGTAGTCACCATCTGTCACCATGCAACATTATTACGATATTATTGGCTCCATTTCCTATGCTGTACTCTTCAATATCTGTGCCTTACTTATTTTATAATTTAAAGTTTGTTGCTTACACTTATCCTTACAGGACCTAGTTTCCTAAATTAGAATGAGAATTATATCTTATTGATAATTATTAATGCAATAAAGTATTAAAAGTGAAAACATGAGGAAAGTTTATTTGAAACACTATGTTAAAAATAAATTAAGGGCTAGCCACAAAAAGAGACATGCTGTATAATTCCAGGTATATGTGGTAGCTAAAATAGGCAAACTCATCAAGGTAGAAAATAGAGTAGAGGTCACTAGGAGCTGCAGAGGGAAAGGAACAGGGAGTGTTTAATAGGTACAGAGTTTCTGTTTGGGATGATGAAAATCTCTGATGGTAGCACACTACTGCGAACATACTTAAAGTCACTGAATCATATTCTTATGGTTACAGTGCCAAGTTTTATGGTACATGTATTTACCATAATTAA
This sequence comes from Taxidea taxus jeffersonii, assembly GCA_003697995.1. Lineage (NCBI taxonomy): Eukaryota > Metazoa > Chordata > Mammalia > Carnivora > Mustelidae > Taxidea > Taxidea taxus. Next base: position 20,826 of record ML106882.1, read on the forward strand.
AAACATATTTTTAAAAATCAAATTAAAGACATTCTGACAATAGGGTGGCTGGATTGATGACTAGGTACCCGAGACAGAGAGAGTGGATGAGGGCAGTGGCCGGCAAGGGAGAGGGTGAGACCAATGTGGGCGCCCACCAGGAAATTAGAGAAAACCATGTCCGTTCCTGCAAAGTGGGTACGGCTGCAGGAGAGATAAGCATCTGTTAATCAGCACCCGCATAGGTGTCAATAATTTACAAGTACTGATTTAAATGCATTAAGCAGATCTGATATTCTGGAGACTCCTACTAAAGATCAATTTCACAGAGCAGATAACCACTCCAAAACTTGTCAGTTTAGAACAGATTTGGGTTGAATTTACACAATGTGTGCCTGTAGGTTTGCGGGCTATGACCTTTGATAGTTGGACCTGAACTTCCCCTTTCACTAAATGTCACTGCAAATTCCAGGCACCATTTGGAAACACATACTGCTCTGCCTGTTGCTGAGTGTTTTTTAGTGAAATAAATTCGGTATCAATCAGATGGAAGAAGCAAAGTGCTTCCCTTAAATATCTAGGGTTCTTGCCGCGCACTCACCCCCAAACTCTGTTTTACTGCAAAGAGCGAGTTCACTCTGCGTGGTACCCAACACAGGATGCCAGGCTCTTCTGAGTGGTAATTTGATGGGCTCCTAGAAATGGCCACCTGCCAGCAGCATCCTTTAGAAGGATGCTGGTCCTGAGGACAGCTGAAGGTAATTTCTTTCCCATCAACCTCTATAAAGTAGATTAGGTCCTTGTGGGGCTTTAGTTTCTCTGAAAGCAACAGAGTCCCAGCAAAGTGGCCTTAAACCAGTGAAAAAAACAACCCTAGTGCATATTGGAAATCAGAAGTGCTTCAACAGAGGTAGGAATGAAGACAGAATACAGGCAAGAGTCAGGGAGCCCAGGGTTCAAATCCCAGCTTTTTTCCTACAAGCCGGGTGAAGTCTTCAGCACCAATAATCTCATCCATTCCAATAACATATAATTTCAATATAAAAGAGTCATTATCTGTAAAAGTTTTTCTGAGGATCAGATGAGAAGAAACATGTATAAGCACAAAGGAATTTAGTTTATTAACTATTCTTAGGTTAATTAGTTTCCTCTTTAAAGGGGAAAATGTACAAAACATGTCTCCCAAATTTTGTTGAGGAAGCTTTTAAAATAGACTCCACCAATATTTATGGAGTAGCCATCATGCTGAGAGAACACAGGGCAGGAGGAGACCTGATTTCAATTTCCACTAGAGTCTAAGAGAGCAGCTAAATCAACAGGCATTAACTGCCACCTTCTCCCGTTCCACAACCTTCAATGGCTCCCCACCACTTAAGACAACCTTTAGGATGTCCCCACACTTAATTCCAACCTTTAGGATGGGATTAAACCCTTTGTTTCCCCCTGTAAAATGGAACTGACTATGTTACAAAGGGTTGTAAAGCACCACTCACAGACACTGGGGTAAGGTAGCTTACTCAACTCCTAGTTCACGCTAATTATTATTATTATTACTGTCATTATCACAGCAACCTTGTCCCTCCCAACCCTTCACCGTTCTAGCTCATGCACCTCGAACTGGATCCAAGCCAGTCCACGACGTGCCTCAGACACAGACCATCCTCTTCCTTCTCCTCACCTTCATTCCCGCGTCCTCCTGCCATGCGGGATCCTGCCCATACTTCAAAATCTAGCTCAGACTGCCTCCTCCACATCCTCTCCACTTCTTGATTAAACCAACTATCTCCTTCCTTTAGCGTTCCCACAGCACTTTATCACCCTCCCTGACTAGGCTTGCTCCCATATTTTACCTTCCCTCACAGAGTAGAAACTCATAAATTCAGTTTGGAGGAAGGCACCAAGAATAAAGGCTGGCAAGTTTTTATTATAAACTGAGTAGCTGTCTAACGGAACACCACGAAAGTAACATGATCATAATAGCTAACTTTGTGTTGTTGTTGTTGTTTTTTGAAGCTTTATGGGCATGAAGTCATTTAGGGTTTATAGCTCTGATAGACGCTGCTTTAATTCTCCTATGTCATGGGTGGATAAACTGCGGCCCGAAGAGTTTTAATTTGCTCAGTGTTGCACAGCTATCAAGAGGCACATCTGTACTCAAACCCAAGAAATTTGCCTCAAGAACCTACGCTTTTAAACAGTACATTACATTGTTTTCCAACAGCGGTAGAGCAAAGGATTGTGTACTGCGAAAAGCAAAGCAAAACAAAAAAACAAAAACAAAAAACAAAAAAGTCCTACAAGGACAGTGATCAGTTTTCTTGGGGCTGGATTTTCAAACTTTTGAGATCCATCAAGGAATTCTGTTTTGTATTGAGATCCTTAAAGTCTCACGAAGAACCGTCTTCCCCTCACCTTCCTCATTGAGGTTACCTGTGCTGAGAGACCCTTCTGCTGGTGCTGACGCCCGGCAGCCTTCGATTTGTTGTAGCTACAATCTACGTGGTCTGGGGAGGTCAGTTCAAGATAAGCACCTACTACATTGGGAAGCACCCAAGCTGCAATGAAAACTGCTTTCATTACGGCCAAAGAACGAGAATGAGGTAAAAGTGAATTGCAAATCTGTAATCTTTTCACCTTAGCCATGGGTGTGTGTGTGTGTGTGTGTGTGTGTGTGTATTTTTAATGAAACTACTTGACAATACATTGATGGCTTCGAGTATACCTATTTCCTGCTGGATCTTCTCCACAGCCAAATGGCCTGGCTTTTCAATAAATGCAAGGCTCAGAACAGAAAAACAATAAATTCCACAAAGGTTCTTCACTGTGCAAAACAAAGATCAACTTCCGTGAGATGCTGCCAAGTGATGTGGTATTTAAGATTTCTGAGTTAGTAGTCCATCAGTGCATGTGGACTGACCGATTTCTTTTTTTTTTTAATATCTTATTTATTTATTTATTTGACAGACAGAGATCACAGGTAGGCAGAGAGGCAGGCAGAGAGAAAGGGAGGAAGCAGATTCCCCACCAAGCAGAGAGCCTGATGCGGGGCTCGATCCCAGGACCCTGAGATCATGACCTGAGCCGAAGGCAGAGGCTTTAACCCACTGAGCCACACAGGCGCCCCTGACCAATTTCTTAATTTGTTACTCTAACAGCAGTTCAACTTTTGTCATAATTTTACAGGCAAGCAAACTGAAGGCTAGGTAAGTATATCATGCAGGGAAAGTGGCAAATCTTAACTTGAAATGATCTATTTCAACTTGCTGACTCTAACTAGAACATTAATAGGAAAAACATAGATGATACATATAATATACATTATAAAATAATATATACCATTAAATAGCCTTCTCCTAATGTCAAAATATTGTTTCAAAGGATGCGTGACATGCCTCATACATTGATCTCCATTAAATACCATTCCGAATTTCTTGCTCACAAGTGCAAATGATGATTTTTTTAGTGGCATTTTTAACATGTGATATTAAAAAACCTCCTCCTCCTCCCTTTGAAAAGGAACTTTTGAGGATGCCAAATTAATTTTGGAGATGACTTTTCATTTTGTTTAAGCCAAGATTTTTTTTTCTCCTTTGCAATTTTAACCAAACAGAATTCTTAGAAATGAAAAAATAGTAACAAGTGTATTTCTAGAGTAGAATAGCCTTTCAGAACTGAAAATGTTACATCAATCCTTTAATGTTACCCAGTCTTGGCTTTTTAAATTCCCTTAAGAAAAAAATACCACATATCCCTATTATGTTGCCAACAGTGGATGTGTCATTTTGGTGGATTTCTGATTTGGCCATAAAACAGTTTAAAAAGCAATTTCTAGTCATTTCACAAATATGGCTTCTGAGAAGCTGAACTGATTCTACCTGATGTTAGAATTTTCAGATACCAAAGACTGACCTTCCTCGTTTGCTTTAAGTGCTTGGATGCAGAGCCCAACTGCCTTTGTAAAAATTGTTTCACCCAAAGCATCAACTTTTGGTCATTTTTTACCACATGGTAATTAGCACTGAGCTTATAGGAAATGTGAAATCTTATCTGAAGGATTACTTGTGTTTCCAAATGAGTTCTTTCTTTCTACCTTTTGTAAATATTTATTAAGCTATATTATGTGGAGGAATGGGTTTACTACTTAGAAGACAAGATTTAAAATAAACCAATCCCCTCCTTCATGGGTCATCCACAGAGATGTCTGCATCACCAAAGATCTGTGATCCACAGAGTAACACAGGAAGGGGGGGGGTGTGTTCCCAGTAGGCATCAATGAATGAGAAGTTCACTGGGTGGAGAAACAGAATTTCATGTAGAACAATCAACATGAAAGAAGGCATGGTCGCTAAAGAACACAGTGTATGGAGAAAGGGAAGAAGTGTCCTGTGGGGAGATGGGAGGGAGGGATGAGATTTCAGTGGTGAGTCGATAACGAATTCCTAGGGATGCTGAATGTCGTGCAATGGAGTTACCATTTTATCTTGTAGGGAAAGGGAAGCTAACAAAATCCTTTGAATTTTTTCCTTTCACTTCATCATACTCACTCATTCCTCTGGAAAATACCAGAAGACTATCATTCTTAAAGAAAGTACCAACTGCTCTAAACATCTTCATTTTTGCTCTATTCACTCCTATTCTTTGTGAACACGCACACATTTTCATCATGATTTTGTAATCGATGTGTGCCAAAGGGTAATCAATCGCATGCACAGTTTTGAAGGATGTGTTTGAGGCTTCCACTGTATTACAAAGACTGTTCCATACTTCACGTGCCACTGAGGGTTTTTAGGAACGGGAGTGATTAAATCAGACCCTTTCTTGGGGAAGACGGCTCTCAAAATCCTAGGGTGAAAGGAATGCCGGAAGGACAGACTTAAGGCAGAAGCACTCTTTGGGAAGTGCCTGTGGTACTCAGGCAAATGATGCTAACCGCAGAAGCAGACCAAGGACAGGGGAATGGAGCAGAGTGCTAGACCATAAAATAAGCAAGAGGCAAAACTCCAGCACGTGGTCTATGGGTGAAGCATAGGAAGAGAAGATGGTGTCCAGTATCCATGACTTGCTGGCTGCTGATTCTGTTTCTCTAGACAAGGAACCCATAAGGGGGGTCAGGGCAGTGACAGGAGGAGGTGTAGACTCAAGTCGGAGGCACCTACGATTAACCCTGTTGGAGCCATCTGGGAAGGAAGATGGAAGCCAGTGATCTTAAGCTCCGGAGAAGAATAGAGAGCCATGATCATCATCAGAGCAGAACTGATAATGATGCCATGACATGATGATGATGTCTTTGGGGAAAGCATGTATAGTAAGGAGCTCCAGTGAGCTCCTTTCTGTTTTCCCTCCAACCATGTGCCCACGTGGCAGTTTAATCCCAATTTCTTTTGATGCACAGCAAACACCTCCTTTCAAAGCTTTCAAACTGTCACCAAGGAAGGGTACCTTCCAAGTTAATCACCATCTGTTTTGATGATGCCTATTATAAGACCATTCACTGCATTTCCTGAACTGGTGTGGTCTCACTCAGTTATACCCAGCCACCCAGCTTCTCCAGGAGACTGATGCAATTAGCGCGTGATAGTATGAGCAAGAGAAGCGAGTTGTAACACATTTCACAGAAGGCTTGCTTGGTACTGCTTTACAGAGCGTCAGCTTGGGGACATGAAGTGTATCTAACTTCTCTAAGCTAGAAAGCCTTTCAAGAGCTTCTCAACAATGGCCTTCAGGGAGGGTACCAAACTGCCTCTTTTCCTATGTCTACCTGCCTTCCAAGAGCAGCGCCTATGAATTAGGAGGCCATTTGGAAACTCTGCAGCTCTCGAGAATGCTTCACGGTAAACAACGCGAGGAATGCAGTCAAATGTTCTTTTAAAGCCAGCTCTTCACCTTCCCAACCACAAATGACTACTCATAAGGAAATATCCCATGCATTGCTTAAGACCTCCAAAACAGCAACGCCTTTGGTATTTCACTAAAATCATGTTTTACAATTTCTTTAATTTTGTCCCTAGTTATTGCTCTGCCTTGAAACCTTTAATGAAGGCTCAGGGCACTGATGGCAACAACTGCACATTTCCCTTCCATGACTGACAGCCTACACACCTGCCTCCTGCATAGAAAACACAGCCCACGCCCAATCCCCACTGGAAGGGGGACCATCCAGAGAAAGTCTAATCAGGTTTTGATGAAGCATCGTGTGCAAAAGCCTCTTTTGCTCTTAATGCTGCTTTGGAAACCTGTGCTTTCTTTTCCTCCCTTAGCTGAGAATGAGGGGGAAAAAAAACCATTTCCCAATCCATTCTACCTTCCCGCTCCCCAAAGCTCTGATCACCAAGATTAGATGGACACCCAGGAGAAGGTGCTTCCCATCCCTTGCCTGAATGTGCCTTTTAACACAAACTTTATTCAAGAGCAACACAACTTGAGTGAAACTGTGACTAAGCGAGAGTGAAAACAAAGAAAAGTTGCAAAAAAAAAAAAAAAAGAAAAAAGAGCCTTCATGCAGGCAGTGGTGGCTGTCATCACAGCTAATAAATTTCCCGATGCACCCACTCCTTCCCTTATAGGCTGGCGAGACTTCTCTGGGTTCTTCTGGCTGGCTTCTGTCAGATCTCCTCCCTGGGTGGCACCTGCCAGCAAGGGCATCACAAGCTGCACTAGAAGCAATGCCACCTGGCAAGGCTTGGCTTACTCTTGCTGGATGCCAAGTGGAGGAGGTAGGGAGGGGGCCTGGGGTGACCACTGCAGGCTGTTGTCATCAGACTGAAATCTCGAATCTGCTGCTCACACTGAGGACACTTTGATGTGCGTCCACTGCAGCTGAACTTTATCCATTTCCCCGTGGGATGGATGGCTTTCCCGCCACTGAAATTGACGACCCGAGAGCCCCAACAGCTGAAAGAAACAGCATTGGAGATAAACTGCCAAGGGCAGCGGGTGTGGCCTCAGGATCCGAGGATGAAGCGACTGGGTTCCCACGGCACTGCTCCCACCTCAGATTGCCTCCTGTCCTGACACCCTGGTCCCTCTCCCTGAAGCCGACATGACTGCTGGGCTGTATGCAGCAGGAGCCAGGCCACTAATAGGGGGCAGTCAGAGCCACCGGTTGAAGAGAAGGGACATCAAAAGATTTCCAGAACAGCCTCTGACCAAGGGGACTTCACACCTTTGGACAAAACAGGGTTTTTCTGGGTTCAGAGAACACATAGACCTCATATCCTGCAAAGGCTAAAAGCTGCTGAAGGATGAAGGCAACCCTCATGACTGGGTGCTGCCCAAGCAGATACTTCCTGGGCACCTACCATGTGCTTAGATCTAGACCCGACACAACAGGTACGGAGGCCCAGAGGATGAGCAAGCAGATGCAGGCCACTGTCCACAGTGTGCAGAAGAGTTCTCTGTGGTGAGTCTCTGGGGCTTCACATCCCCAGAAATTCTGAGTCACTGAACCTAGTGTTGCTGAATCTGCAACTTTAAGACACATGCCCAGGTAGCTCTGGCTGCAGGAGACCCTGGGGCTAGACCACCCTGGAGAAACATGGGGCCATGATCTGATCCCTGCCTTCAGGAAGTCTGCAACCCAGACAGGTTGATAACAAACACCCACAAAGCACTACACAGCCATAGATTTTTTTTTTTTTTATGATGCACTTTTTTTTTTTTTAAGTTTATTTGTCAGAGAGCACAAACAGGAGGAGTGGCAGGCGGAGAAGCGGCCTCCCTGTGGAGCAAGGAGCCCAATGCGGGATCATGACCTGAGCCAAAGTCAGATGCTTAACTGACTGAGCCAGGTGCCACAGAGGATGCATGTTCTAAGTGTTATAGGAGTTCACAGAGGCCCGAGCATGCCAGGAAGACTTGGTGGGTGAGCCAGGCTCAGAGGTCAGGCAGGACCTGCACAGAGACAGCCCCATGCAATTGTCTTAATCAAACCTCCTGACTCAGTGTGACAAGGGGGCTGTGGCGGGCAGCATTAGTGAGGATCAAGACAGGAGTTCGAAGACTGCCACCAAGCAGGTAAACGGACTTCGTGTGTTGAGGGCAGGGAGGGGACCGTCACCAGGAGAACCATAACACTGGCATTTCCAGATAACACCACGTTTGCCTTTTCATTCCGCTGCATTCATGTGGTTTCCTGAACTTCGTAATTTAACATTTGTGAGAGAAAAAAAATGCTGTCACAAAACCCAAATAATGCACTGCTCCGAGGCAGCCAGCCAGCTGCCAACAAGAATGACATCTGAGCATCATTTAAAGTGTCATTCATAGCTCTGCTGCGGAAAAAGGATGTTTAGTAAGAAAGAAAAATAATAAATTCTGTTCAGTGTTAAAAAAAAAAAAAAAAGGTTGGAGCGCCCCAGGGTTCAGGGACTGGCAGATAACCCGGAAGACAGTGACAGCCAAACAGAGAAGGAGGAGTGAGATCCCTCACGGAAAACTAAAGGACAATATTATATTATGCTGTATTCCTGTAACAATGTGTCATGTTGTCTTTAATGCAAGGGAATGCATTACTAACCACAGATACCACAAGGCCTGTTTGATCAAAGGCCTGGTTCACAAGATCGCAGGGAGAAGGAGGGAGAAAGGACCCCACAGTGCCTGGCCCTTTTTCTCCACCCTGGCCCATCCAAATAGCCTCCCTGCTCAAGATGGCCCACCAAGAGCTCATGACCGATCAAGCTGAGCAAAAATCAAAGGGGATAATGATTCAATTAATTTCAGCAGGGTGAACTGTGGAATTTTTAGATTTGCAAGAGACTTTGGAGGTCAACGAGGCACGCACTGGCGTTTAAAAGTGACCCATTCCACAAGGATGAGTAAGTTGTCTGAGGTCCCCGAGATGGGTGGGGAGAACTGGCTTCCATCTGAGGACTTTTTCTGAGAACTACAGTCCACTAGGCTGATCAAACTTGCTTGGAAATCCACAATATTTTGGTGTCCTGTATTGTTTCTTTCTTTATAGTTTGGAGCCCTGAATTCCACCTCCAGACCAAGGCCGTCATGTGGGATACCACGTGTAGTTAAAAGGTGCTCAATAAATGTTGGTTGAGTCAGACCTGGAAAACCCCAGCACATCTCACCCTCCCCACCCTGATACTCCACTATGGGGTAAGAAATCTGCCATCAGATAGGATCGACAGTCTTGTGTGTGACTAATCCTTTAGCTCTCAGCTAAAAGCAATGTCTGGAAGACAAACTTTGCTGGTCATTTGTGTGTTCAGTTGTTTGGGATTCTTTATCTCCCCTCCTTTTTGGTCTTCCCTAACCACAAATGCATTGCACTCAGATCCCACTGCCCTGCAAATGTCTGAAACAAACACACTAAGTAAATTTCATTGTTCTCTCGGCTCCCTGTTGCTGGAACAACATTTTCTCAAACGACCTGTTGCACGCATGGGCTGTAGAGAAATAGCCAGGTACTTGAATAAGAGGTCCCGAGACCCCAAATAAATGATGATTGATGAAACCCAGAGCTAGAGAATGCCGAGTCCTTCGGACGACTTACCCACGGCCGCTTGTGTTTCCAGACCATCTGTGCAGGCTGAAGTCCACGCCTTCTTGCTCATGGTCTAGGGCAGCACTACTTTTGAGGCCTCAGAATAAATGCTTTCATTCTGCTGCAGTATGCTACAGGAAAAGAAAACAAAACAAGTCAGAATGAAAAATGCCACTTCAAGCAGTTAGTTGATATTCAGGGGGAAATCCCTGGCTTCTCTCAGATGTATATTTTATAACCTCAAACAAGCATGTTAATTATCAGAACGAAGCTATCACACCACTGATCTACCTAGGGTGCCCTGAAATGCTGGGGGCGGGGGGTGGGAGCAGGGAGGAAGAAAGAAAACAGAGCACCTGCTGGGGTGGGAAGTACATCTTGAAAACCATGATCTATACCACCGGGACATGCCTGCCAAATTCCAAGTTTACTAACTGAAATCAGTACACAGAGAAGGATCCATGATGTTTCATAATTAAAGATAACTGATGTGTAGCCGCCAAGGGTAGGAAGTGGAGGACGTTTTGTTTCAAATTAAAGTTCATCTGATTCTGCCCATTAAAGACTCAGACTCACTGAGCTAATAGTAGTATCTTTAAATACAGGGCTGTTAGGATGGAACAACAACAACAACAAAAAAGAGGCAGAGTTAGAAAGAGGAAATTTTCTATTTTGCACCACAAATAGGTCACTGACAGGTTTTCACTCTGACTGGATACATCTCCATAAAGAACTGCCCCAGCCAAGCTGGAAGGCAGCGTTTACTTCACACGCTGAATATGAAATGAATGGTTAAAACATGCACGCCTCTTTACCCCCACTCAGAGCAGCTGACAGAGCCTACACATTAGAACGGTGTGTGACAAGGTGGCTCTGGAAAGTTCTCTTCTGCCTTGTGAGCTTACAATGTTCCCTTGTCCTTGGGTGCTGTTCCAGCTTCTCCCGATGCTCACACAAGTCCACCCCACTGTTTTGTGACAATGGCCATCTGGGCCTGGAAATGAGCTTCAAAAGATGTCTGCAACCTCTTCTAGTTTTTTACGAGACCTTCCTCATCTGTTTTGAAAGCACACCGCAAGACCACCAACCTGCTCTCGCACTCCGATGACTGCAACCCGCTTGGGACGCCAAATCCTGCCCATCTCCAAAGGTCCTGAGGCCACTGTCGGGTCACCATCCCATGACCCGATTGTAAGAGAGAGGATATACCTTCATGCCTCACTCGGTAACTGCATGAACAATTAATTCCTTGAAAGCCTTCTGAAGTTATGACTTTATAGAAGACTCAACAGGTTTGAAAAGAACTTCTGGCTGGGAGGGGGTAGCGTCTATCTGTGGTTATCTGCGTGTAGGCACTCAGAACTTCCGAGGAGGAAGAGAAAGCTCCTCTTTGCTAATGTTTAAACAAGTGAGTTGAGTTGAAGCCCATTATATTTTCAGTCTAGTTGGAAGAGCGACTGCCTGAAAATGGCAAAGTCTTTTTTATTTTCTTGATGCTATCAATACCCACCGAAAGTGGGGTTGTCACGATTTTATTAGTTTTCAGAGCAGCTTTCATGCAATGTAACTGAGCTCCCACTCGAATGTGTAACAGTAACATATTGCTACAAATCAACATAAGCCAGGAAGCTCAAAGCATGACAAACTGTCTTTATCTTACCGTTTGGGTAAGAACAGAACTTTAAAGGGAGGAGGAAGATGTGAGCGAGCCCACTGCACGTTCCTGGCTGATATTAATCTTCTTTTACTAAAAATAAATCGCTGCCTTTCTTTCATTTGTTACCAGCTTTCTCTCTTGATATGTTAACTGGGAGGGTCTCTGTTGTCTGGTTCACAATTCTTCCTCAAAGGAAGCTGCTGGCCCGGTGGGGCACACAGCACACAACAAGCTAATCTGGGCTTGAAGCAGACCTAGGGTTTAATCACTCCGTGCCCACTGACTCACTGAATGCCATGTATGGCGTTGGTTCGAAGAGTTTACCAGAAGCTCAGTACCTTCTCGTGGTACCCGTTCTCTTTCTGTGCTGCTTTTGTCTAAAGAAAGACACTCACTTCTGGATTAGATTTTGCCACCATGTGGACCCAACTTATCTGGGGGAGGCAGAATGGCTCCCCGATGAGCTCAGGGCCCTTCCCCCGAAGCCAAAGCCAGGTGTCCAGAGGGGCAAGTCACACTGTTTGGAGAGGAGAAAAAACAAAACAAAACAAAAAAAGCAGGGGAAGCAAGGCCTTATCTAGACAAGATTTTCCATTCTTATCTCTGTAGATGTGAAGGAGTTGGACGTGATTCATTTCAGGATTTAGAGCTGACCCTCAATTACACATAGTGCACCATGTAGGGGGCTGGTTTTGTCAAAAGAAAAACCACTGGACAATCCAATACACCTCGTTTTAAACAATAATTTTGATATCCTTTCATCTTTCAGCCAAGGCTTCAGCAGTGTTGCTAATAACCAAACAGACTTGAACTTAATCTCCTTTGCCTATCCACTCTTGTTTGCCAGTTGAAGCTATAAATAGAGACAAGACCAAAAGTCTAGAAAAAAGAAAAGAACACCAGGGGACGAGAGCATTCACAGATCTGCCTGAACACGGGAAGTTATCTATATAAACCAGGATTCCAACCCAGATGATATCCTTATGGTGTCTGAAATCCGATAAGCATTTTTTGTGATAATTTTTTGAAACACTTACAAATAGGCAACAGCAGAAGAGTGTATCAACACGAGTCAGAAACGGTGGCCCAAAAGCCATGAGGTTGTTTTTTTTTTTTTCTCCTCTTTCTTTTCATCTCAGTTTTGCCACTAACCGGATTTTTCAATTTAAACACCATCTCCTACGTAGAAATTAGTTCCTTATCTATCAAATAAAGGGACATAAGTAAATATTCTCCATAATTAATTCCCAATTAGAATTCAAGCAGCTTTTCTATGTGTTTGAGTATACCATATCAAATGAGATCTCTAAAAACACAATTGTATCTTATACGACTGTCAGGTACATCACTTTTCTAAAATTCAACAATGAGACACAGCATAGTTAAAAAAAGAAAGAAAGAAAGAAAGAAACAGGTTCATTGTGAAACACCACTTCAGGGGGGAATGGGTGTTCTAGTCAATAAACAAGGCTGGGAATATTGGCTCTTTATTTGGAAAGAGTCAGATCCCCATCTTTCTGTGAAATGTATTCAGAAAAAACATTTCAATAAATTAAATAATTAAAATATAAACATGTTTCCACAGACATACGTACATAGGATATTTATTATACATATATACATCATTTTATATAATTAAATACAGAAAAATAATTTTATGATCATGAGAGGCCCTGTAGGCCACCGCAGAGACTTTGACTTTTTACTCCAAGTGACACAGGAAGACATTCGAGAACTGTTAATGAAGTGGTCTAATGATCTTCTTATGTTTGAAGGGATCATTCTGTCTATTGTAAGGAACAGACCATAATGGGACAAGGTTGAAAGCAGGGAGAGCAGTCAGACGACAGCAAAAATTCAGGTGAGACACCCAACACATGGGTGAATGGGTGATACTGGGGGAAGGGGTCGGGAGAACCGGTGAGATTCTGGATATATTGTGAAGATCAAGTTGACAAGTGGTATAAGACAAAGAATCTATTTTGAAAGGCAAGTAGACAAGTGGTATAAGAGAAAGAAAAGAGTTAAGGAGGATCTGTTCAAATTTTTGACCAGACCATCTCTAAGAACTGAGCTGCCATTCACTAGAACAGAAAAGATCATGGGAGAAGCAGGTGTCGGGAACTCCACTTTCGCATGTCAGATCTTAGGTGCCTAGTAGACATCCTGGGGAGAAACCATGTAGACTGTAGGATATGGGTGATATCAAGTAGCCAGTAGGATGTGTAAGTTTGAAATTCACAAACATGTGGACAGAAGTTACAAATTAAAGTATGAGTTGACTGTTATAGGTGGCTCCCAAGATCCCACCCATACATCTTGGTATTCATGCCCTCGTATAATCCTCTCCCCTTGACTATAGACTAGATGGAGCCATTCTCATGTAGCAAACGGAGGTCAGCAGAGGCAATGGGATGTCATTTTCAGGACTAAGTGACAAGACTGGCTTCCATCTTGGATGCTCCCAAACATTATCTCCAGGGTTACTCACAATGGGGTTAGGGAGTCAGCTGCCAGGCTGTGAAACCATCCTGTGGGAGGGGCCCACATGGCCTGCTAGCATCCATGTGACTGAGTTTGGAAGCATATTCCAACTTCTCCTACCCCACCTTCAGATGAGACTGCAGCCTGGGCTAATGAATGGCTTGACTATAACATTACAGAGATCCCAAGCCTGAGACACTGATCATAAATGTGCCCTGGTTCCTACTTACAGAAACTACGAGATAAGAAGTATTTGTTGTTCTAAGCCACCAAGTTTAAGGGTAATTTGTTACACAGCACTAGATAACTAATACACTTCTAATGTGCAAAAAGCACTCCTCTAGGGATTTTATTAGACTCTTTACAGTCTGAGAAACTGAGTCACAAAGAAGCTGTAAAGATATGCAAGCATCACTTGCCCAACCCCACACATATGTGACGGAGGTGGGGATCCAACTCAGGCCATCTGACCCCAGAGCTGAGGCTCTCTGTGATTGCATGACATGACCCCTCGGAGATAACCTTTTCTACTTTGGACATGCGTACCTGAAATGTGACTTTTCCACTGCAGGAAGTACTAACACCATAGAGTTTATGCAAACAGGGGCCCAGGTGCACCTTTGTCAACTTCACCTGTCACATAGCTCTACAGTCCTGCTTTCGATATCCCAAATATATTATAATATATACTCAATTGTTGGAAGATGGAAAGGTAGCCTCTTGCCATTTGAAGAGTAACCTCCCTATGGTTCTTTAATTTCAGTCCGGTTCATCTGTTTGACTTAACTATGAGGGAGTTTCCAGAATAGTTTGCAAATGCTTTAATATGAATTCCTATGGACTGACTGTCCTTTTGCACATTTAAAGAACTCTCCCTAAAACTACTCAGTGGTGAAAAAAACACCAAGATACTGGATAAGATAGCCACCGTATTTCCGCTTGAAATTTTTTTAATAAGAAGGGAAAATTGATTTTCTGTTGCCAACAGAATCACTAAGGGTTCAAATAATATCATATTTCTTTTTTAAAAAAAGATTTTAATTATTTGAGAGAGAGAGAACGTGCACATGTGCATGTAAGCAGGTTGGGGGGGGGTAGAAGGGGCAGAGGATGAGTAGACTCCCCGGTGAGCAAGGAGCCCCACCTGGGGCTTGATCACAGGACCCCAAGATCATGACCTGAGCTGAAGGCAAATCCTTAACCGACTTAGCCACCCAGGTGTCTCCAAACAATCTTAAGTTTCTAAGTAGGAACTGGTGAGACCAAAACATCAAGAACAAAAGCTCTTAAATGACATAAAGTACAGTAACTATTGTCCCTTTAGTTTTTATAACAAATTGAGACTTTCCCATTCTTTTCCTGACACAGACATGTGAAATACAGAAAGTGAAAGAAGTGATCTCTATACTTCTCTACTTCCATAGAAATTCAGAACGGCATTGTTGTCAGAAAGGAAACTGTTGCTGGCTCTTATATCCTCCTTATTTTTTCGAGAACCCCCATCAAGTAGTAGCCAAGAACATGTTCATCCATACTGTGGAATCTTTTTGTTTTAACTGTTAAGATGGTGTCCACAACCAATGGAAGCCAAAGGACTGAAAAGAAAGAATCATCAAAAAAAAAAAAATACAACAAAACCCACTGCCATTTATAAATCTTTCTGTTACAAACAGCAACTGTGTTTTATAAAGGCACATGATGCATCCCCACAGGTATTTTTTGCCATTTAAAAATACCAAACAGCAGTGACAGCCCCATGGCTAGGCAGCCAGGACAAACTTGCAATTTGGACAATTTGTGTGGGGATGACATTACGATGTCTTGTGACCCAATGAGCAGATGCTCCTGATTCACACACAAAAATGTCTAAAACAGTTTCGCAGGCACACATGTGTGCATAGTGAAGACAGCCTTGACAAGGATGAGCAAAAGAGTGTCCAACGATAAAGGATAAGTGTTTTTCTTTTTTCTTTTTTTAGGAAAGGGCATGCTGTCAAGAGAACATCTGTTTACTTGGATTCTTCCAGGGTCAGAACCCGGGAAACATGTACACTTTATTAGACTTCTTTAGCAAATGCTTTCTTTTAACAATGCAGGTTTTTAATAATCTAGTAAGGATTTTTCATCGAAGACGACAAACTTTTTAAGTATCCTGAGTGAGATTCAGAAAGACCTGTTTCATGAAATCAGTTAACAAAGTAGGTATATAATCATAAACCATTAATTATTTAAGAATGATGAAACAACACTGGCTATCCTTGGGTGTTAATGTACACAAGCAAAATAATAATAATAATAATAAGTCATATTTGTGGGGGTTTTCATTTTTTTAAAGAGGGGGGGAGGGCAGGGACAGAGGGAGAGAGAAAATCTCAGGCAGACTCCACACTGAGCAGAGAGCCTGACATGAGGCTTGATCTCACGACCCTGAGATCATGACCTGAGCCAAAATCAAAAGTCAGATGCTGGGACGCCTGGGATCGAGTCCCACATCGGGTTCTCTGCTCAGCAGGGAGCCTGCTTCCCCACCCTCTCTCTCTGCCTGCCTCTCTGCCTACTTGTGATCTTTCTCTGTGTCAAATAAATAAATAAAATCTTAAAAAAAAAAAAA
>ML106883.1:0-42553 GCA_003697995.1 Taxidea taxus jeffersonii
CACAGGGACCTCCGAGGTTACTGAGGGGCGAGGAGAATAACTCTGAGCTTTACTACAGGTGTAGTGAAGAGCCTGAGTTTGAATCCCAGCTTCCCACCACTTGTTAACTGGGTGATTCCCCAGTAAGTTACTGACAGTTCTCGGGCTCAGGTGCCCTATCTGATAAATAAGAGAAATTAACAGAACCAACCTTATAGGATTCTGCTGTGGATTATCATGTATAAAGTCCTTTCTGAAATATTAGCTGTTATTATCATAAACCTTCACCTTGCCTCACAAATAAGCAGTATCTTCCTTTTTCTCAATTCAGCACAACCACAATCTCTAGATACTGCATATCAATACCCAGAACTCTTAACGGAGTGTAGCTGGTCTAACAGGTTTCTTGTACCACGTCTCAAGGAAGTGGCCTTGTGGTTGAGTCCACTTCTGGCTGAATGTCCGGAAGTTTAAGACTGGACTCGAGAACACCTGTGAGTCTGCCCTGTGTAGATCACCTTGAACCCCAGGCCAGCCTAGCACCTTTCTCCTCCTTGCCTAGCAAATCTCCTCCTGCCCTTTCAGGCTTTACTTAACTCTCATCTCCTCCATCTGGGAGTCCCCAGGCAGCGCTTTTCCTCTGAACCAAGTCAAGTCTCCGAGTTCTGTTTCTCCTGACATTTTCCAGGTTAATGGGTAATATTCTTGACTCCTCCACTAGACTGTCGACTCCTGGCAAGCCCAGCAGCAGAGGGGAGGCATTTCCAAATGACCAAACAACTTTGGACCGGTCTCAGGATTAAGCCACATGCTCATGGGCTCTGGGTCAGTGTTAAGAATCTGATGAAAGGGACGCCTGGGTGGCTCAGTCGGTTAAGCGGCTGCCTTCGGCTCAGGTCATGATCCCAGCGTCCTGGGATCGAGTCCCACATCGGGCTCCTTGCTCAGCGGGGAGCCTGCTTCTCCCTCTGCCTCTGCCTGCCACTCTGTCTACCTGTGCTCGCTCTCTCTCTCCCTAACAAATAAATAAATAAAATCTTAAAAAAAAAAAAAAGAATCTGATGAAATCCAGGCTCCCAGAGATGTGTTCTTGGCTGAAAGAGGCTCAGACATGTGAATTCTTCCATCAGGGCAGGGCAGAGTGGAAGTGACTGCCCATTTTTGGAGGCAGTTCCAAAGTTAATATAGAATTCACTTGTTTCTCATGCACTTCGGACAGAGAGGAAGAAGAAACAATTTCAGTTATAATTTCAGTTAAGTGTCCCTGGGCAAACAGACATAACATCTGTAGGACTGAGCTAATGTGCTGATAGGTGAAGAGACTTACGGATTTTCGCATGTGCTCTGAAGTTGTTGCAATTTATTACTTTCATGACAGAGTTCTAATGGATTTGAAGGACGGCAGAAAAATAGCGCTAAGATGTTATATTAGGAGCCTCATAGGATCACAGAATGTAAGAGCTATGAGTGATCTTTCAGACCGATTGTTGGTTCACAATAATGAGTCCGTGGTAACATTTTTACTGGTCTACAGAAAACAGATATATTTGGATAATCTATCACATTTCTTTAAAGAGCAAGATGAATTTGGGGCACCTGGGTGGCTCAGTGGGTTAAAGCCTCTGCCTTCGGCTCAGGTCATGGTCCCAGGGTCCTGGGATTGAGCCCCACATCGGGCTCTCTGCTTCTCTGCGGGGAGCCTGCTTCCTCCTCTCTCTCTGCCTGCCTCCCTGCCTACTTGTGATCTTGATCTCTCTGTGTTAAATAAATAAATAAAATTTTAAAAGAAAAAGCAAGATGAATTCAATTGAAGGGGGCATTCTTCATTCTGAGATTAAAATTTCCCCACTTTCATGGTGTTAAAATATTTTCTCTTATGAGAAGATGGTGGTTATAAATGGCAGCTTGGGTTTTAAAAAAATAAATGTAGTCTATTTCTTTCTTTTTTCTTTTTTTTTTAAGATTTTATTTATTTATTTGACAGACAGAGATCACAAGTAGGCAGAGAGACAGGCAGAGAAAGAGAGGAGGAAGCAGGCTCCCTGCTGAGCAGAGAGCCCGATGCGGGGCTCGATCCCAGGACCCTGAGATCATGACCTGAAATGAAGGCAGAGGCTTAAACCCACTGAGCCACCCAGGTGCCCCTGAAGTCTATTTCTTCCTTTTTTTTTTTCAGTAGGCTCCACGCCCAACATGGGATTTGAACCCATGATCTCAAGATTGAGAGCCACATGCTCTACTGACTGAACCAGCCAGACACCACTCGTCTATTTATTTCTGTTCCTCATTATTACCCAGGTTAGTCGAAATTATTTTTTTTAAAGATTTTATTTATTTATTTGTTATAGAGAGAGAGCACAGGCAGACAGAGAGGCAGGCAGAGGCAGAGGGAGAAGCAGGCTCCCTGCCAAGCAAGGAGCCCAATGCGGGACTCGATCCCAGGACGCTGGGATCATGACCTGAGCCGAAGGCAGCTGCTTAACCAACAGAGCCACCCAGGCGTCCCTCCAAATTATTTTTTTAATTGAAATATAGTATACATAGTTCCCATTAGTTTTAACA
Source organism: Taxidea taxus jeffersonii (assembly GCA_003697995.1). Lineage (NCBI taxonomy): Eukaryota > Metazoa > Chordata > Mammalia > Carnivora > Mustelidae > Taxidea > Taxidea taxus. The sequence goes on from ML106883.1 coordinate 2,542, forward strand.
GCCCTATATTTATGATGGCTTTCTAATGTGGCAAAATGAAAAAAAAGTTGGGCAACCCTATGTAAGTCTCTCAAATTATTTTTTAAAGAAAATTCACTGATCTATAAAATCAGATTGAGTTCGGGGCACCTGGGTGGCTCAGTGGGTTAAGCCTCTGCCTTCGGCTCAGGTCATGGTCTCAGGGTCCTGGGATCGAGCCCTGCATCGGGCTCTCTGCTCAGCAGGGAGACTGCTTTCCCCTCCCCTCTGCCTGCCTCTCTGCCTACTTGTGATCTCTCTCTCTCTCTCTGTCAAATAAATAAATAAAATTTGGAAAAAAAATTAAAAAAAAAAAATCAGATTGAGTTCAACATCCCTCCCGTTTGCAGAAAAGGAAATGAGGGCGTAGGGAAGTTCAATGTTAAAGCGTCACACGTACACTGAAGGATTCCTAGCAAGTTAACAGCAGAGCCCAGACCAAAACCAGAGCTCTTGCCTCTAATGGTCCAGAGCCCTTACAGCCCTATTCAGCTTCACAGGTGTTCAAAATTAGGAGGAAGTATAGAATTTGATCCTAAAACCATTCACAGTGCACACCTGAGCTAAACGAGTTTTCAACATTCCATTAGATTACACGTTAAGCTCTAGGGTGCTTTGCCACAATTTTCTCTCACCATCGTGACAAATAATCTTTACATGGCATGAATTATGCATTTTTGTGATTTTTTTATCTGATCAAAATGCAACAGGACAGCATAAGGTTTTATAAGTGTACACAAATAAATATACACTAATTCTATCACCTCCACCTAGAAGCCACTGAATTCATTTTCTTCCTTATCAGTTGCAAAACAGCAGCCACCGCCATCTTCCCCTTGGAGTTCACAAGACAGAGTTCCAATGGAATCCTGCAGCATCTCAGACAGGATGGGCAAGCTTACCCATCCTCACGTTGAGTCACATAAATATCAGAAGATGACACATGTTACCGAGACAAATGTAAAAGCCTTTAAACCCAGCCTTGGAGGAGGAAAACTGCAATGCAAAAAATTTTAATCTGTTTATCTTGATTTTTCATTATTATTCTAATTAGCTCCGAAGTCCCTACATTTATGGGTTTCTAACTCCTGCTGTTCCTGGAAGTTGCTGCTACCGATGCTCACATTCTTACCATTTTCCTCATAAAAATTTTGAATTAGTGGCCATAAACGCAACCCCATTATTTTAAAAAGGCCAAAATAAAACAAAAGCCCTTACCTATAAAGTAAGGCAGGTGTCCAGGAAAATTAAAATAATATCTTACTTGGAGATCTAGGCGTTTTTAAAAAAATGGTTTTTTAAAAAAATATTTTATTTCTTTATTTGATAGACTGAGATCACAAGTGGGCAGAGAGGCAGGCAGAAAGAGAGAGGAGGAAGCAGGCTCCCTGCCCAGCAGAGCCCGATGCAGGGCTCGACCCCAGGACCGGAGATCATGACCGGAGGTGAAGGCAGAGGCTTAACCCACTGAGCCACCCACGCACCTCTAAAACAATGTTTTTAATTTGAAATAATTTTAGACTTCAGAGAGGTCAAGAATAGCACATCTCTGGGGGTGCCTGTCTGGCTCAGTCAGTAGTGGGCGACTCTTGACCTTACGGTTGTGAGTCTGAGCCCCAAGGCGAGGATAGAGATTTCTTAAAAATAAAATCTTAAAAAGGGGGGGGGGCACCTGGGTGGCTAAGTGGGGCTCTCTGCTCAGCGGGGAGCTGGTTTCCCTCTCTCTGCCTGCTTCTTGCCTACTTGTGATCTCTGTCAAATAAATAAATAAAATCTTTAAAAAAAGGCACATCTCTGTATACCTGTCCTTTACCCAGTGTTAACATCATAGATAAGCACGGTAAAATGATCACAACGAGAAATTAACATTGGTTCAATACTATTAACTACACGCGTCACTAGAATTTCCTCCTTCTGGCTCAGGATCCAGTCCAGGATCTCCCACTGCATTTAGTTGTCCTTATCTCCTTAGTCTCTTCTGTGACCGTTCTTCAGTCTTGCTTTGTCTTTCATGACCTTGACACTCCTGAAGAGTACTCGTTAATTGTTTTGTAGACTGTCCCCCAGTTGGGTTCACCCAATGCCTTGTCCTGAATGGAGTGAGGTTTAGGCATTTCTGACAGAATATGATACAGATGATGTGCTTTTCTAGTACATCATATAAGGAGGATACAAGACATCTTATTAGTGGTGATGTAAAACTTGATTATTTCATTCTGATGGTGGCCTTGGCTTCAAAGTGCTCATTCTGTCATTCTAAGCTCTTTATCAACAGAGGAGACAAGCAAAGTAGTAGCACCCCTCCAGGGGGTGGGAACAAGGGGAAAGGGCTTCCTGACCTTCCACACGTAGCTGCCAGCAGACGGGCTGATGGAAGGCTGGAGCTTGGAATGGATGTCTAGAGAGTGGACCACAGGACATTAGTGCCCTGACAAAGGGGCTCTGACATAACACCTCTAGGTCTCTGTCGGACACAGGCAGGAGATCTTGGATAGCCAAGGGGCAGCGGGCGGAAGCCCTTCTTCCCAGGGGAAGAGGAATTGATGCAAAAATGTCTGTGTGGTTCTGGATTTCTGCTCTTCTTTCCCTTCATCCTCTACTTTTGTTTACTTTGGTTTTCTTTGACTAAGCCTTCTACACTTACCTCAGCCCTGATTTTAATGAAATCCTAAGAAGAATATTTATCTACTGCTTTGGGGTATTCACCTCAAGTGAATTTCTATAAGCTGCCACAAGTAACGGCACCCCCGCCCGCCATCTTGCCATCATCCATCCCTGGAGGCAGATGGTGGCGCACCTGTGATCTAATACAAATCTACACCACTTAATCCTGGAGACGAGGCAGGAGCCATGTTTGTATGTTCCTTCCTCCACTCCTCCCTCCCTCCCTCCCTCCCTTCCTCCCTCCCTCTCTCCCACCTTCCTCCCTATTTTTCTTTCTTTCTAATTGAGATATAATCCACATACCACAAAATTCACCTTTTTAAAGTGCACAGTTCAGTAGTGTTTAGTGCATTTACAGGATATTACCATCACCGCTATCTAATCCCAGAATCTTTTCATCATCCCCTCCCCAAAATCTTGTGCCAGTTGTCAATCTCCATTCCCCTTTGTCCCCAGCCCCTGGCAACCTCCTAGTCTACTTTCTATCTCTATGGGTCTATAGATTTGTCTATTTGAACTAAAATAGTTTTGATCACAAATAATAATAGCCAAGATGATCTCAATCCAGTTAAGCTAGGAGGTGCACCACACACACACACACACACACACACACACACACACACACACACACACACACCTGTAAGGTTTGAGTTTGGTGACACCTCACCTTTCCTTTTGATACTCTGGACTCCCCATGCTACCCCATCCCTCCAACTCTGTCCCAGAGGTGACAGATGCTTTGACCTTGCCCAGGTTATGACCTTTCCTCCCCCATCAAAAACCACGTTGTGTTCTGTGGAGTCCTGCACTGGTGAGGTAATGCTTAGGTAAAATAAGCTCGGCTGAGGTGCTATGAAGTAGCTGATTTACATTTTAACAGAAACTCTTGCCATCTAAGCCTCGGCTAGGATGGCCGTCTGACCCAGTTTGCTTAGAACTGCCCTGTGGCCCCAGCTTAATTATTAATAGCATCCCCTTTCCCTCTCAAAAGTATCCTGGCTTGGGTATTTAATTATATGGTCACCCAACCTTAACCAACATAAACGATTCATCATGGTAATTATAGGCAATCTGGCAGGCCAACAGAGAAAATAAATTGAGGGAACTGAGGTTTCAGTACTCTCCCAATCACAGCGCGGCTCTGCATTCCCATAAAAAAAGCTGGAGTTCACCAACCTGTAGGAATCAGGGTTTCATCCACAGGCAAAAAGGCATCAGCTTCTATAGTGATTTTATGGTCATATATGTTTGGAGAACCCTGGGAAGGAGGTAGAGAAAGAAGAGAAGATCTAATGTTTAGTCTTATTTTGTCTTTTTGCTCTTTTTTTATTTTTATTTTTTATTTTTTAAAAGATTTTATTTATTTATTTGTCAGAGAGAGAGAGAGAGAGAGCCAGCAGAGGTAGACAGAGCGGCAGGCAGAGGCAGGCTCCCTGCCAAGCAAGGAGCCCGATGTGGGACTCGATTCCAGGATGCTGGGATCATGACCTGAGCCGAAGGCAGCCGCTTAACCAACTGAGCCACCCAGGCGTCCCTTGCTTTTTTTTAAAAAAAAGATTTATTTATTTATTTGAGAGAGAGAGAGCATATGAGCTGGGGGGAAGAAGGAGTGAGGAGGGGGGAAGGGCAGAGGAAGAGGGAGAAGCCCAAGCAGGTTCCATGCTCAGTGCTCAATGAGGCACCCCACGCAGGGCTTGATCCCACGACCCCAAGATCACGACCTGAGCGGAAATCAAGAGTCGGACACTTAACCGCCTGAGCCACCCAAGTGCCCCAGGTATTTTTGCTTTTTAACTTCTCTTGAAGAAATGTTTTCAGGCACTGGCAAACACTTCAGAATTCCCATTTGACCTATGGCGACAATTAATATGTGCATTTAAGTGTAGGTAGATAGGTCCTCAACATAGCAACTGATGCATTTGGAAGACGTTTTCAAGGGTGACCCCAGCATGTGTCTTCTTTCCTACGTGGAATTACATGTGTGCAGAGTCAGAGAGACACTGGTGGTTTGAAAGATTTTTCAACTTTGGCTTATTAGTAGAGGGGTTTGTCCCCCTTCTCTGGCCCGGCTCCCACCCAGAGGACCTACTCTGTACCACATGACATAAGCCTGGGCATCAGAACTGGACTTCCTGCTTTTGAGAGCTCGCCCATCCCTTCCATTAAAAATGTAGCCTGGGCGCCTGGGTGGCTCAGACCGTTAAGCGTCTGACTTCGGGTCAGGTCATGAGCTCAGGGTCCTGGGATTGAGTCCTGCATCGGGCTCCCTGCTCAGTGAGGAGCCTGCTTCTCCCTCTGCTTCCCCCTGCTTATGCTCTCTCTCTGTCAAATAAATAAATAAAATATTAATAAGTAAATAAATAAATAATAAAGATGCAGCCTGCCTTCCTTGGGGAGTCAAAGACGGGTCAGTAGCCAGAAGGCCCAAGGTCTAGCTCCAGCTCTCATCAAGTGGCCCCAGGGAAGTCCCTTAACCTAGAATCTCTTGTCTTTCAGGGTAAAACTGGGCCAAGGATACTCTTTTTCTACCTTTTCCAGGGTTCTTACGAAGAACAGTTTAGTAAAGCTGTGTTGAGCTGCTTGCAAATTGGAAAAGACACACACAGATTCCTGATAAAAAGGATTATAGTTTAATAGTCTATTTTCAAGCTTCACAGCAGTAGACATGGAAGGGGAACCGAGAGACGGCTTCTGCTCGGTGAATGTTCAAAAATAAGCTAGACTAGTGCTTCTCCACAGGGGATGATTTTGTCATAGGGCAAAACTGGACAGTGTTCTTGGAGACATTTTTGATTGTCATGACTGGGGCCGATAATGCTACTGGCATCTAGTGGGAAGAGGCCAGGAATTCTGCCCAACCCCCTAATAACGCACAGTCCTACGACCAAGAAGTTGTCTGACCCAAGATGTCTGTGTGCTCGGGCTGAGAAACTCTGAGCTAACCTAAACGGAAAGCTGGGCTAGGTTCTTGAGAAGCCAGCAGGGGAGGGGAGGCTGAGCCCTGCTTAAATGAAACAGACTCTCTAGTCAGAAAGACTTAGGCCCACACAATCACATGGAATCGTCCTGAGGAGAAACGCCAGGATTTTAGAGACTATGACAATCTATATCTAAACAGGCCAGAAGGGCACCGGGGTGGCTCAGTGGGTTAAGCCTCTACCTTCGGTTCAGGTCATGATCCCAGGGTCCTGGGATCGAGGCCCGCATCAGGCTCTCTGCTCAGCGGGGAGCCTGCTTCCTTTCCTCTCTCTCTCTGCCTCTCTCTGCCTGCTTCTCTGCCTACTTGTGATCTCTCTCTCTCTCTGTCAAATAAATAAATGAATAAAAATCTTTAAAAAATATATATAAATAAACAGGCCAGAAATTGCTTTAATTACACTCCTAGAAGGCTCGGCTTCTCAAGAACTGCCCTGGTCTTGTGCCCCCTGGTGGGTACACGTGGGCGAGGTGGAGGTGGACGGGAGCCAAGGTCAGGGGAGAGGCCTCTCCTCTGTACCCACAGTCTCTACCTTAGTCACTCGTTTGGTCTGTGTTCTGACCTGAGAAAGCAGATCCAAAATGGGAGGGGTCTGCCCCACCACCTAGAGCAGCCCTAGACCAGAGGGGTCCCTCCTGGCGGGGTCCACCTATTCCCATTCCCTCGTGCCTCGGGGCTCCTGCCAGCACTGAAGGGGCCTCTGGGCCTGAGGGGAGCAGAGATGAGGGAAGAGAAGTGGGGACTGTTTTCTTGGCTCCGTCCACTCAGTGCTCAGTCCAAGGTTGAGTAGTATTCCATTGTATGAATATCTGGTGGACTTTTGCTCGTTTCCAGTTTTTTATTATTATGAATAAAGCTGCTTAGGAATTTCCCTTTTCTGTTTGTTTTGTAGCGCTAGGGCAGGAAGAAAATGATTCACTCACGCACCAAATAAAGGGATGCGTCTGAGAGGTTAGGAAAGAAGCCTGGTTCAGGGAGAAGGAAAGGAACGTTTATGAGAGAGCCACTCCCTTAATGGGCTTCGGGTCATCAAGTGGCACCTACACTCCTTTATGAAAGGGAAGCAGGCTTCATTTTATCATTCTTCTGACCTGGAATAATGCAATGATCCACTCTGGTGGAATATTCCAGCTGGATTCATTTCCTTTCTAGGTCGACGGAAACCTGGCGAGGAAGGCTGACCCACCAACAGCTCTTGAAGCTATCTCTAGGTTCACTGTTGGTTTGGGTTAGCTTTGCCCAGCGGCTACTAGTTCAGAGCATTAACCATTTATAGAGCTCTTTGTGGCCTGCCCGGGGCTTTACAGACGTCCTCATGCCTTGCACCACGACCGCCTTCATTCAGCTCTGCTCACCTCTAGCAAGAGAGCACCAACACTTGCGTACTGCCCCAAAGCCACAGCAACTCCCTTACGGGCACCCTCCTTTCCCCTGGCAGAGTGCTGACTTGTAGATTTGTCTTGTGCTAGGCCATATCCAGGGAAAGGATGCCCTCCCTAATCCCACTGGGTGAATTTTGACTGGCTTAAGCCCATCATGGTGGTCCAATTCCCTTGCCGGTATTGGGTTAGGCAGGGCATGGGACAGACTTCTGGGCAAAGTCAACTGGGGAGCTTCAGGGAAAGTTTAGTTTATTCTTAAAAATGGAATATTAGAGATATGAACAATGGGAATAGGTCCTTTTTTTGCGTCACGGTGTGACTACATGAAGATGTGATTCCCGGAGCTGCCGCAACCATGTTGTGACCAGGAGACGATGAGCCTGAAGACAAGACCCAAAACACTGAAGAGGCAGAATGGAAAGATGGAAGAACCCGGGTCCTTGCTGACGTACCTCCCCAGTCACACTGGAACCCCACTATTGCCTTTCATCTCAAATTCCCCCAGGCTGCTTCCCTAGCTCTTACATGATGGCCCAGTTTGGGGTTAGATAAGGAAGGAACAACAACAACAAAGCCCAAACAACCTACAACCTATATACCTTTTCCATTCTTTGAAAAACACAGTTCTCTGGGGCACCTGGGTGGCTCAGTGGGTTAAAGCCTCTGCCTTTGGCTCAGGTCATGATCCCGGGGTCCTGGGATCCAGCCTTACATCAGGCTCTCTGCTCAGCAGGGAGCCTGCTTCCCTTCCTCCCTCCCTGCCTGTCTCTCTGCCTACTTGTGATCTCTGTCTGTCAAATAAATAAATAAAATCTTTTAAAATAAATAAATAAATAAATAATCTTAAGAAAGAAAGAAGGAAAGAAAAACACAGTTCTGTCCTCTCCCCAACACTCAAACTTAGAAGTGATGAGTCAGAATTTGGCCCCAGGTAACGCAAACACACTGCTTATTAAATTAAGAAACAAATAAACAAGCAACAAGAAAATGCACAAGATGAGCTGACCACTTTAAATGATCACGTTTTGAGTTATTTCCCTGGGAGGGTTGAAGACACATAATAATGCTTTCCTGGGTAGGGTAAGAGAATTTCTGAAGCTGCAGAGGCCCCTGGGCCCCAGGCCCGGTGAGTGGCCACCCACTCTCTGGCCCCCTCCCATCCTCAACCCTGAAGCTAGCGGCTGTGGATTCCAGCTACACTCATTAAGACAGTATACAGAAGGGGGTTAACACTGTGGAGGGTGGTCTGTGATCTGGGAGGATCCTCCTGCCTGGTAAATGGACAGGGCCTCAGTGAACCCATATCCCCATTCTGTCTCCTTGACTGGAACACATCGGCAGATAGTTACATATTTAATGCATAATTTCCATCTCTGAATCTATTTCCTTAGAGTATAAAATAGGATGTCCTAAGTATATAAAAATGTGGAAAACAGTGAAAAGTCACCATGATCTACTATCTTAAAAAAAAAACCACTAATATTTTATTCTATTTCTGTCAAGTTTCTTTCCAAATTTATTATAAAAAGTAGGGTCTTTATGCACATTATTGCAGAGCCTCTTAGGGCTGGGCATGTTTGTTTGGGTTTTGGTTTTTGGTTTGTCTGTTTTTGTTTTTGTAAGGTTTTATTTATTTGAGAGAGAGAGAGAGAGCACACAACCAGGGGGACTGGCTGACAGAGAAGGAGAAGCAGAGAGCCTGATGCGGGGCTCGATCCCAGGACCCTGGGATTATGACCTGAGCTGAAGGCAGGCACTTAACGACTGAGCCACCCAGGCACCCCTGAGTTTAAGATCTTAAGGAGGACGGTGGAAGTTTCTGAGGATAAGAGATAGACAAGTTTAGAATCCTCTTTCTTATTTTTAAGGGGAGAACTTTGGAAATTACATAAGAACCAATTAATTCGTGCTATTTGGAAAGATCCTAGAAAAAAAAAAAGCAGCACATCGTCAGCAGACTCCTAAAAGAGTGTAAAAATGCAAGATATTACTAGTTGGCTGTGAACATCATCTTGTGGTAGGAAATCATGCCAAAGTGATTCAAGTATGGTAGACAATGATGGCTTTTCAGATGAAGAGGGGGTAATAGAGTCTGCAGAGCTTAGCTACACTTTCTACTCTGCCTCATGTAACAGCCTCCTGGACAAGCTCAAGTAGTACCATTAGGAGAGAATCAGGTAGTGTAGATGGGATTACCTGAGAGGTGGGGAGTGTCTCTCCAGTACTCTTCGGGTGGGCTGCACGCTGGAGAACACAAATGTTGGCAGCATGTCTGAAGAGGCTGAGCCAAGCCCATTTTTAAAGTTCCAAGGATGGAAAAGTGCCTTAACTGGAAATTTTCAAGGGGTAGGAGTGGAATGAGGAAGCAAATGCAAGCTCATGTTACAGAGAGATGAGAGGGAGTTCTTGAAATAGCTACTTCCTTGTCTGGACATATGGGAAAGGGATAATTCTCTGGGTAATACAATGTACTCATTCTAACTTTCTCTATAACTTCCATTTGTTGAGCACCTACTATGCATCAACAGCTTTGCCAGCCATTTTTCCTCATTCCCAGGGTTGACCCCCATTGCAAGAGTAATTCCGTCCTGTGTTGGTGTCTCTGGCCACTCCCCAGCTCATGCCACAAAGCACATGGCCGTAGGGCAGAGGCAGAGGCGAGTCCACTTACCTGGCCTGCCAGGTTGAAATAAGAATGGTTGGTCAGGTTGACCGGTGTGGTCTGACTGGCCTGGGCTCGGTAGTTGACCATAAGCTCCCCGCCATCCAGCGTGTATGTCACCCAGACTTTCAACTCCCCAGGGTAGCCTTCCTCACCATCTGGACTGACCCTCGAGAACTGGACGCCATTTGACAGCACCTGAGGGGTCCAGAGGACCTAGAAAAAAGGGTTTTCAAAGCTGTTAAGTCTTTGCAATCTCGACCTAAAGGCCACATTCCAATATTTAAAGCTAGCGAATTCTAGGAGAAGAAATGGTTATATGATCTTCAAGAAATTTGAATAGCAACTTGGATTTTAATTGTTCTAAAATTTTGTTTTATACAAAAAAGTAGATTTTGAGAGAAACATTTTCCCCTTCTCTTTACCTACTCATATTCCCCATATTCTTTCTCCCAAAACTTATATGTATGTGTTTACACTCTTTTCCTCTTTCCCTTTCTAAAAAGTTCTTTCTTATCTCGGTGTCCCATTCTGAGAAATGTCGTATGGCGTTATCTGCTAATGGTATTAAAAAATGACCTTAATAAATACAGCCCTCTGTCCCAGGGAAGTACTATTTACGGATATTTATAAAAAACGCTCCAAGATTCTCTATATTCCCTGGGCAGAGTTCCAAACAAATAAGAAGGCACTTGTTGTGTTAGGAAGAGTTCTGCCCACGCACCAGGAGTCCTGATTTGGGGGCCAGGTTTGTTCCTAGCTCACTGTGTGATGTCGGGCATCAGTCCCCGCCACAAAGGGGTTGAAAAAACGATCTTGAAGTCTTCTTCTCATTCTAGAAAATATGGTTCTAGGGGTGGCAAGAAAAAATAGGAAGAAAAGTTTTCTAGAATTTTTTGCTTTTGGAACTAGGAATCTTTGATTCACACAGTGGTTTCTCTCACCTTTGGCCTAGAGGCCTTGAGATTCCCCTTACGGGAGTGGGACAGCCAGAAATTACTGAGTGCCCATGATGAGCCAAGACACTTTGCTAGGAACTTCACAGACACTTTCTTATCTGTCTCAGAGCTGGCTCAATGCGGGCACCATTAACTTCATTTAATGATGAGAGAGAGCTGGGCTCAGAAAGAACAAATGATTTTTCCTAGCTTCTCCCAGCTGGGAAGAAGTGGTCTGATCCTGAACTTTTTTCCTTATTCTATGTGATCAGAGGACATACTGTCCAGAGAGCCCCAGTATCTTTGGGGAGCCCTGGGGGTCACTAGTCAAGAGGTCTTTGCTGACAGGAGACATCCATTTGTTGGTTCTCACCAGCCACCTGATTCTGACCTGGTGCTTTATGAAATGACCAACTTTGTAGGTCAAAACAGTTGAACACTGGCCATTTCAAATGGCTCCAACTAACACTACGAGCCCATTTTACAGATGAGCAAACTGAGTTCTGTGGTGTTACCTTGCCCACTTCTATATCCCATATTCCAGGGGGTTTGAGTAGAACCTTATCATACTTTATCATACTTCATGCTCATTGTTTAAAACTCTTCTTTTTTTAAAGATTTTTTTATATACATGGAGAGAGAGAGAGAGAGAGAGCACACATGCACGAGCAGAGGGAGGAGTAGAGAGAGAAAGAAAGAGTCTCAAGCAGACTCCGGGCCGAGCATGGAGCCCAATGGAGGGCTCAGTCTCAGGACCCTGAGATCATGACCTGAGCTGAAACCAAGAGTTGGATGCTTAACTGATAGAGCCACCCAGGTACCCCATGCCCATTGTTTAAAGGGGTAAAAACGTCTTGTTTAAAGTCATACATGTCATGAGTGACAGAACTAGGATTCAAACTCTGGCCTGGTAGTCTACACCATCCACGTCTTCATTTCAGTGAATGTTTTGTTTGAATCTTCTTTTTTCAACAGGAGAGTTGAGGCAAAACACTGTCATTCTGAATAGACTTGAAAGATAATAATTTCTGTGGGCCACAGGAATAACCTTTGAGCCCAGGCTCTGCCCACCTGCTCCTAGCGTGGCCTGGATCTTTCTCACTGATGTTGAGAGATCCCACATTTACCAGGAAGGGGAGCCCAGCAGGAGCGGAGGTCTCTGCCTTTACCTATGGTGAACACAGCTGGTGTCTGAAACACTGACCTTAGTAAAAAATTAATTTTTCACCCTAGTTATCTCCTAGAAATGCTGAACTTCCAAGACACTTAAAATATAAAGCTGGTTATATGCATGTTTGAAAAAGGGGAAAAGAATCCCCTAAATGGAAAATTTTAGGAATAAAATATCTGAAATAAAACGTTCTTCACTTGCTACCTAGTCCTTTAGAGAAAGAACACAGTGGAAAGTTTTTTGCATAAAGAAAGGTTATCAGATCAGTATAATTTCATGGAAAACACAATTCCTATTCACAGGAGAATATCCCTGACCCTGCACTTTACAAATTTCCTGAAAAATTTCCACGTTTGCATCTCTAGGCCTCCTTATATGCCATTTCCAATTCTGTCAGATGATTCAAAGTTCATCTTTTTAAAAAGTGCGTTGATATAAACAGAAAAAGGCGTATCTACAAACCAGCTATTTATTCAGTAATTGTTGAGACGAAATACAGCTGGAAATAGTTCATCTGATTCGGCTCCTGTTACTTCGGGGAAATCTTATAGTTCAGAAGCTTTCAGTATCTCCGTGGTAACATGCTCCCACCCTCTCTGGGCTTCTGCACAGCCATTTTTTCCAGGACCTACTTACTAAATGAAATGCTATTCTTTCTTTAAGGGTGATTCAAATCCTACCTCCCCAGTTCCTCTCAATCTGCCCACACTGGTTCCTATAGCACACCACTGGCATCCATAGTCGGGGGCTGGTTGCCTAGAGTGGCTGTTTATCCAAGGGTCTGGCTCCCTCGCTATAGCAGAGTCTCAGGAACCCCCACCATATGATGCTGCCTGGTTCATAGAAGGGACTCAGTAGGCAAGGAGCCCTGAAGGATGTGTATACTCACTATTTCGCTGTGTTTTTACAGGGCATGCATGTGAAGCCACACCACAGAAAACACTACAGTGGGGGAGAAGGAAGAGGAACAAGCCAGAACAGGTGCTGCTCTGAAGATCCCTGTCAGAACAGAGCTGGGCCTAACTCCCTCTGCTTGGGCTTTGCCCATGGGCCTGCCATATTCCAGAGGCCCTCTGCCCGGGTCCTGCCAGGACCGAGGCTGCCCCTTGCCTTCATGCCTTCCGGGGGTGAGGAATTCATTCACAGAGGAACAGGGAAGAGATGGGGCAGTGTGGTTCTGGACCACAGATGGGAAGTTGGGCAAGAGAGTGACCAACTTCCTTCAACAGGACAGTGAGAGGCAGAAAGGAAGAAACAGTGCTCTTTAACTGCCATATACGTTCCAGTGTTTTCTGGCTCTTCTTTAGGAAATAAACGGGGGGAGGGGGTATAATTTAAAGGAGAGGGACCAAAATTATCTCCCTGAAATTAGACTAGTAAGAGAGTCGCTGGGGGTTAACCCTCAGACCCCCACACAGCTAGGAAGCAGGCCAATAGGCGTTTCTACTTCAGGGAGAAGCTGTTTGATCAGTTTACTGTCCTAACCTTGTTTTTCCAGGGATTCACTTGGGGAATGGGAGTTTTAATGTGGAAAGAGGCAACTGGCAGAGAATCTGAGATGATTTTGAGGCACGAGGCACTTCAGTGGAAGGCTACGCCTGGATGTGGCTCCACACTGTGGGGGAGGGGGGCTTAGTGGCACTTTCAGGGGTGCGTACTGGACCGGGGCGCCTACACCAGCGGTTACAGTGTAGAAATGAAGGCTGGCAGGCTGGGCCGCCCAACCTAGGAGTTATGTGGTCTTTTACGCCCTCAGATTTCTCATTTGGTGATAACGCAGGGCTCTTGTAAGCATGAGACAGAAGACGTGCAAATGCCCTGTGCAGTGAGTGGCAGGTATTATTTTTATTTATTTATTTATTTGACAGGTATTATTTTTAAGCCACTTTTCCCTTGTGCCCAAGGTCCACTGGACTTCCTGATCCCAACACCAGGAGAAAATCATTCCCTGTTTTTCCCAAGTCAAGAGCTGTCAGTCTTTCACTAAGGGCTCCCCTGCCTCTTACAGTCTGATGAGCTACGGAAGGATGGGCCCTGAGCAGGGCAAGCACCCCTGCTCCCCCGAGCCCCTGGATCGGCCTCTTTCCTGTATCACCTCCCCACACATTTGCTGTAGGGCCTAGGACTGAGCCTGGTGAACATATGGTATGTGTGAAGGTGGCGACCCTGTCTGGTGCCCCTGACTCACCTTATCAAACCCTCTGACTCCTCCATGCAGACTGTTGGGTCCATTGTTAATGCGCAGCTTATACTCCTTCCCATCCACTGTGAATGTTCCTTTGGCAATTCGGTTGGCCACCCGGCCAATCACGGCTCCAAAGTAGGGCTGCTTTTGGAGGTAGCCTGCAGGACATGAGATGAAAGGGTTGTTTAAAACTGGAAGCCAAAGGTGAGGCTCACAGTGCTGCCCACCACCTTCTTCTGAGAGCAGCTGAAAGTAGGAACAACTTGAACATACTCCTCAGAGGAGCACAGAGAAATATTCTTTACACACGACGCTTTCCCTTTCCAAAAGTAATGCCTGTGCTTTATAAACATTGCAAAAGAACTTTATAAAGCACAAAAAAGAAATCTATTTTTTTTAAGATTTATTTACTTGGGGGGGCAGAGAAGGAGAGGGAGAGAGAGTCTTAAGTAGACTCCTCGATGAGCACAGAACCCCACTTGGGGCTTCATCTCAAGACCCATAAGATCACGACCAAGCCAAAACCAAGAGTCAGGTACGCAACTGACTGAGACATCCAGGCGCCCCAAGAAATTTAAATCATCCTAATCTCATCACTAGAGAGACCTACTGTTAATATTCTTATGTAGAGGGTGCCTGGGTGGCTCAGTTGGTTAGGCGACTGCCTTCCACTCAGGTCATGGTCCTGGAGTCCTGAGATCGAGTCCCGCATTGGGCTCCCAGCTCCATGGGAAGTCTGCTTCTCCCTCTGACCTTCTCCCCTCTCACACTCTCTCAGCCTCTCCCTCTCAAATAAATAAAGAAAATCTTTGAAAAAAAATTAAAAAAAAATTCTTATGTATATCCTCCTGCCTTTTAGTACATGCAGACCTGTGCTTTTCTTCTTTTTATAAAAATGGAGTCTTGATTTAAGTGCTGCTTTGTAATTTGCTCTTTTCTAGGCCAATCAATTTCCTTAACTAAAAATCATATTTTTGTGTTGTCTCAAGAAGTATTCTTTTCTCTTTTTATTTTTTTTAGAATAATAAAATTATGTCATGAAACTATCCTTTCAAGAGCATTAAACAAATATAGAGAGGCAGCTTGTCAGAGGAAATACAGGACACCCAGCTGAGTCTCAATTTCAGACAAATATTAATTTTTAATATAAGTACACACATATTATTATTATACATGAGACATACTTAACACTTAAAAACCATTTGTTGGGGTGCTGGCCTGGCTCAGTGGGAAGAGCATGCAACTCCTGACCTCGGGGTCAAAATCAAGAGTCACATGCGCAACCGACTGAGACATCCAGGCGCCCCAAGAAATTTAAATCATCCTGATCTCACCACTAGAGAGAACTACTGTTAATATTCTTATGTTATAAGCCCATGTTGGGTGTAGAGATTACTTAAATATATGAATAAATTAAAACCTTTAAAAAAAGTTTTAAAAACCTATTTGATATTTATCTGAATTTCAAATTTAATCAGGTGTCCCGTATTTTCATTCACTAAATCTGGCAACCTTAACAAAGAGTAAAGCATGAAAGAGGCCCCTGGGTGGCTCAGCTGGTTAAGCGTCTAACTCCTGATTTCGGCTCAGGTCATGATCTCAGGGTTGTGAGATGGAGCCCCATGTCAGGCTCCATGCTCAGTAAGGAGTCTGCTTGAGATTCTCTCTCTCCCTTTGCCCCCCTCCACCCCCTGCCCTCCCTCTCTCTCAAATAATTAAATCTTCAAAAAAAAAAAAAAGAGTAAAACGTGAAAGTCCCTCTTTCATGCCTTAACTCTTCTTAACAACCACTGCTAACAGTTTGGTATATAAACTTCAAGTTTTTTTGTTTTGTTTTGTTAATTAACTATAGAGAAACACATACAAATACACAAATGCGGTATTGATATAAAGAGAATTGTACAATGCACATGATTTTGCAGGTTCTCATTTATCAAATGCCTTAAGATCTGTCCATGCGACTACATATCCATCTGTCATATTCCTTTTCATGGCTATGTGGCATACTGAGGAGCAAAACTGTGGGGCTTTCTAGGGGATTATAAAAAGCAATGTGCTTGTGCTCATTTACTTACAAGTCTGTGTACAGGCATGTTACATAGATCTTTCCTGCTCTTCAAGTTCCTCTACCGTATGATTACAATGGTAGAGACTAAAGTTTGGAGGTAGTTTGTTTTTTGCATGATCACCAGCATCGCTATCTACTCTGTTTTTTACTCAGATGCCCCCAGAATTCCATCCCCCTTTCCTGTGGTACTCTGTATTCATCCGTCTTATGTGGATCAGAAGAGTATGCAATTCTCAGGGAAATACAAATCAAAACCACAATGAGATACTACCTCACACCAGTAAGAATGACTAAATTTAAAAAGTCAGGAAATGAGAGATGTTGGTGAGGATGTGGAGAAAGGGGAACCCCCCTACACTGTTGGTGGGAACACAAGCTGGTGCAGCCACTCTGGAAAACAGAGCTTCCTCAAAAAGTTGAAAATAGAGCTACCCTATGACTCAGCAATTGCCCTACTGGGTATTTACCCCAAAGATACAAATGTAGTGATCCGAAGGGGCACAGGCATTCAAATGTTTATAGCAGCAATGTCCACAATAGCCAAACTATGGAAAGAGCCCAGATGTCCATCGACAGATAAATGGATAAAGAAGATGTGGTATAAATATATAATGGAATACTATGCAGCCATCAAAAAGGTGAAATCTTGCCATTTACAATGACATGGATGGAACTAGAGGGTATTATGCTAAGCGAAATAACTCAATCAGAGAAAGACAATTATCATATGATCTCACTGATGTGTGGAATTTAAGAAACAAAACAGAAGATCATAGGGAAGAGAGGAAAAAATAAGACAAAATCAGAGAGGGAGACAAAGCTTAAGAGACCTTTTTTTTTTTTTAAGATTTTATTTATTTATTTGACAGAGAGCACAAGCAGGGGGAGCAGCAGGCAGAGGGAGAGGGAGAAGCAGGCTCACTGAGCAGGGAGCCCAATGTGGGGTTCAATCCCAGGACCCTGGAACCACGAACGGAGCTGAAGGCAGACGCTTTAATGACTGAGCCACCCAGGTGCCCCAGAGACTCTTAATCTAGAAAACAAACAGAGGGTTGCTGGAAAGGAGGTGGGGTGGGGAATGGATGGGGTAACTGGGTGATGGACATTAAGGAGGGCACGTGATATAATGAGCACTGGGTGTTATAAGACTGATGAATCACTGACCTCTACCTCTGAAAATAATAATACATCATATGCTAATTAATTGAACTTAAATTTTTAAAAAGGGGTATGCAATTTAAGCATATGAATTATTTTTACCATGGCCGGAGGGGCTCTCAGGACGCAGACGCTGAACCATTAGGCCAGTTATAGATCATAGGTTCCCATTACTCAACAGGTTGGGCATAAGTGAAACATTAACCATTCTCTTCCAGGTCTCTTGTGATTCACTCCCCTGCTAATCTGCAGGTCCTCAGAGTCCTGCCCACGGACCAGCCCTAAGAGCTAACAACGAGTTCTTCCTAAGGCTTGGCCACTTTCTAAGTGCTTCACATTTAACTCATTTCATCCTCAGGATGGTTCTATGAGCTAGACAGTATTACAGCCCTCCTTTTACAGATGCGGAAACTGAGGACAGAAAGGTTAAGTAACTTGACCCCAAAGGTTAAGTAACTTGCCTCCCAAGCTAGTTATTAGAGAAACCTGGATATGAACACCGTTTGGCTCCTACGTACTTGTTCTGAAGCATCCCATTATTTGAAAAGTACAAGGCCTTCCGGTGAATTGGTCTTCCTACCATCCCTTCGCACAGGCCAGACTGACCTCTCCACCAGCTCCCACCTCCCTCCCCACCCTCCTCTCTTTCCAAAGCTGCAGCTTTAAAACTCCTTATACTGGGTAACCAAAAGGAGTTTGGCCAGCAAACCTTCTCTTGGTTTTGCTTCATCTGCTTTTGTTTTTTACTTTAGTAGGCTTTATTTTTTAAAGATTTTATTTATTTATTTGTCAGAGAGAGAAAAAAGCATAAACAGGGGGAGCAGCAGAGGGAGAAGCAGACTCCCCACTGAGCAAGGAGCCCAATTTGGGACTCGATCCCAGGACCCTGGGATCATGAACCGAGCCGAAGGCAGACACTTAACTGACTTTATTTTTATTTTTTTTTCTGACTTTATTTTTTAGAGCAGTTTTACATCTACAGCAAAATTGAGCCAATTCCCCGTATATCCCCTGTACAGATTCCCCATATATCCCCTATCCCCACACAGGGAGGGACAGCTTCTCCCATTACCAACCCCCATCAGAGAGACACATTTCTAATCACTGATGAACACACACCAGAATATCATTATCACCCAAAGCCCCTAGTTCAACAGGAGGGCTTGCTCTTGGTGTTGTACATTCTGTGGGTTTGGACAAACGAATAATGATACCTATCCATCATTATAATATGATACAGAGTATTTTCACTGTCCTAAATATCGTCTGTGCTCAGCCTATTCATCTCTCCCATCCCTGAAGCCCCTGGGAACCACAGATCTTTTGACTGTCTCCATAAATTTTGTCTTTTTCAGAATGTCATAGTTGGAATTGGATAGTATGTAACCCTCTCAGATAGGCTTCTTTCATTTAGTAATATGCGTTTTAGTGGCTTTTCGTGGCTTGATAGCTCATTTCTTTTTAGCACTGAATAATATCCCATTGTCTGGGTGGACCACAGTTTCTTTGTTCATTCACCTACTAAAGGACATCTTGGTCCCTTGTTTTGGCAATTATGAATAAAGTTGCTATAAACACCTTTGTGCAGGGTTTTGTGTGGACATAAGTTTTTAACTCCTTTGAGTAACTACCAAGAAGCATGACTGCTTGATCCTATGGTTAGAGTACATTTAGTTTTGTAAGAAACAATCAAACTATCTCCCAAAATGGCAGTACCATTTTGCATTCCCGCTAGCACTGACTAAAATTTCCTGTCGCCCCACATCCTCACCAGCATTTGGTGTTGTCAGTGTTCTGGATTTTGACCATTCTGGTAGCCCTCATTATTATTTTAATCTGCATTTCCCTGATGATGTATAATGTGGACGATTCATCTGCTTTTCAGGAGCTCGAAAAGATGAAGAAAAGCAGAATTTTTGTTCAAAATTGTTCAGCTGTATCTATTTTTATATATATTTATAAATATTATATTTGTATTTATATATATTTTTTATATCTACCTTGATCCATTCAACAAGGGTACACAGGGCCCCAACTCTCCACGAGTCACACGCTTGGCTCTGGAGGCAATGACAAGTCCAACAGCAATGCTGCTGCTTCATGGGATTGAAGAATTCCCTCAGAAGGCACCACTCTCTGGCCACAGTAAACAGCCCATGGAAATAAGAAGCACTGGTCAGTCCTTGGTTTAGCGGAAGAGTTTTCAGTGACTGAACCATAAGGGCAGCAGAAACCACTGTTCCCAACTGTCTCCAAACAACTCTTTAGAACAAATGGATTTTATACTATCTTCATATGTTACTACGTTTCATATCAAATCAGAATATAGAAAGTGACAGTCCTCAAATTCTAAATAGGACATGATTAAAAAGCTTGTTTTGAAATGCAGAAAATACTGTTTTCCATGCAAAAAGGGCCAAAATATCGAGTCAGGGAGCCACTAGCTGAGTAAACAATGACAACAAAATGTACTCATGGAAAGATAAAGAATGATCTAAGACGCCGCCTAGTTGAGTGCCTTATGCAGAGAACTGACAACAAATGCTACTGGAGTTCAGGGCAACGAGGAAGAGAACAGGAAGATGGTGACTTATCAACTGAAGAGAATCTATTTTGGGTCTCTTTATAGACAAACTGTGAGGGGTTGTGAGTTGGTTTTATTCTTATAACTCAGAGAGTTTCCTCTGCCTAGCAGCCTGTCTTAAAGCTTTGGAGCCATCGCTGATGGGGGTCCCAGGAACAGCACACCTGCAGTGTCCGTGTGGAATGAGGAAGTGGGGCGCAGGGGCCGAGCCCTCAGATCTCCTCATGCCTGGCTCCCCAAGCACTCGGGTGTAGGCTGTTTATTACCTGGGACTCAGAGGCAAATATTCTTATCACAGGTTTTGAAAGAAGTCATAATGACTGTAGATGGGACACGATGATGAAAAGCATTTTTAAGTATTTTAAGTACAAAAAATGGCAGAAAAATTCATTGGAGGCATTACTGATTTTTCTAGGCTGTAACCAAAAGATCATATGATCTACCTCTTTAGAATTCTACAGAAGAAAGATCTAATTTTCCCAGGGAGAAATGGAACCATTCTGACCTCCGGTCATGGCCATGATCCAAGCAGTTTATATAAGCTATCCGGGAAACTGGAGAGAGCTCACATCTAACCTGGCAGTTAGGAAAGGACCATGTCTCATGGAATTATCCATGCTCAGCTTCTCGCTGTGACTCAAAACATTTTGGGGACACAGTAATGTCAAGATAACCCCCTATTCTGTCATGTCTTTGGCTTTAAAGGACTTAGTTTTTGCTCATACAATATATACTCAGATACTCAAAAAGAATATGCAATGAAAATAAAGTCTCCTTCTTAACCCTGGACCCCAGCTACCCAGTCTTTCTCTTAAAGACAATCACTGTTAGCAATTTCTTTTTTAAGATTTTATTTTAGTTTTTTGGGGCGCCTGGGTGGCTCAGCGGGTTAAGGCCGCTGCCTTCGGCTCAGGTCATGATCCCGGGGTTGTGGGATCGAGCCCCGCATCGGGCTCTCTGCTCTGCGGACAGCCTGCTTCCTCCTCTCTCTCTGCCTCTCTGCCTACTTGTGATCTCTGTCTATCAAATAAATAAATAAAATCTTAAAAAAAAAAAAAAAGATTTTATTTTAGTTTTTAAAGTAATTTCTACACCCAAAGAGGGGCTCAAACTCACAGCCCCAAGATCAAGGGCCATATTCTCCACCAACTGAGCCAGCCAGGTGCCCCCTTTTAGCAGTTTCTTAACATGGGTTTCAATACAAGAATTGATCAAAATAGTAGCAGAGCACCATTTCACACTATTCTAACCAAGACAAGTATGCTTCCTGTTATGACATATATGAAGTCTTCTTTTATCTTTAGCAATACTGAAAGAATCTACAAAAAAACCCTGAAAGACAGGGCTGTAAAAAGGGAACAAAGGGCTATCTGCAATAACCACGAAGATGACTGCACATATTAGAAAGCACTAATTGATATTCGGAGGGCTTTTTTCCAGCTTTTCCTCTTCTGAAAATAGCGTGCTTTCCTTTTAAAATCAATAATTCAATTATCTAAATTATGGCATAGGAATGTCTCTATAGAGAGGCTGTCTCTCTCAACCCAGTATCCAGAGTATTTTAGATGCTCTGCTTCAACCTTTTTGGGAAGGCTGTGATGTACCCTAATAAGAAAAATGCTATTTAAGGATCTCAAGACAGGTTACTAACGTGGAGGGCAATACAGCACAAGCTAGATCACTATAATCCGAGGGGATCTGGTTTTTTTCTCCCTTTTCAGAACATGTATGTAGGGATAATACTTTCTCTAGCCTGGTTGCCACAGGAGTCCTAGACTCAGAGACGACTCCACTGTATGGATGCCCTCACAAAACATTTCCACGCCCATGAAGACACTGCTGCTTCCCAGGCGTCATGTCAAGACACAAGGTTCATAAGAATTCCACGGATGCTTTGTCTTTTAAGATCCGCGTGACTCTTGTATCAGAACTAAAACAGGTAAGGAGTGAGAGGAGGTGAACGTGTGTGTGTGTGTGTGTGTGTGTGTGTGTGTGTGTGTAGAGGTACAAAGGGAGGGCCGCTATCTCCTGAAGGGTGATAAGGCAGAAATTGAAGAAATGGTAAAAGCAGATGCTGACCACTTAGCATCTCCGAAGCTTTGAGGGCTCTGAAATTCTAGACCCTCCTTCAAATTCTTCGACTCCACTGGGCAATTTTGCATCAGCCAAGCAATATCTTCTGTGATTCTGCATCAGCCTAGAAAATAGCTATGTTACTAACACAGAGAGAGAGGTGACTCAGCACAATGATTCTCAAGACTCCTCTTTTCGTCACTTGTCAACCCTCATGCCTTCTGACTCTGAAGGCAGAAGATCTGAACCCCCATCAGAGAAAAACCAAGACCCAGAGTTTTCTGTTAACTTCTAACCATGAGCCATGTTAGGTATCTAAAGAACCAAGCAGACAGAAAGACACACCTAAAGGAAAACCTCAAACCTCCTCTCTAGTTTTTGTGCACGCCCCTTCCACTGAGCAAAGGGCATTTATCTTCAAGCAGTTTCTCTTTGCCAGCTTTATTTCAGAACTTATCTCCTGTCTAGCTACACGGTAGTGACAAGAGATAGCACTGCGTCCATTTTCCTTTGCTGAGATCAAACTGCAGCTGTAAACATTCATGAACCCTATTATTTGGCTAATGTCTATCTCCCCAGCTAAAGGACAAGCTCCGGGATGGTGAGGACCTTGTCTGTTTCACTGAGTGGGGATAACTGAATGAACCGTTTCGGAATGCATGGATTCATACATAATCCTAACTGCCCAGGGGTTCCACTGAAAGTTCATCTTTCAATGATTGGGAGACCTCATTGCTAGACAATGAGTCCATCTTCCACCTTCCACTCAGTACCTGCTTAGTGAGCAGCCCCAGAACGCTGGGCCCTAGGTACACCAGGCCAAGTCTGTTAAACTGTGGGCACCCACAGAGCCATGTTGGCGCATCTCTGAGATGACCAGGCCTCAGAGAGGATCTGATGAAGGAGAAAGGAAGAGGAAGAGGGCGGTCTTGGATTGTCCTTCCACATCAGAACACAAGGGAAGAACTGGGAGCCACACCCCCTCTCAGCCAGCTTTTCCCTTTCTTGCCCTCAACAGACCTGACACTTCAAAGATGGCTCCTGGGTTGCCGGGGGTTTCATCTTACCCCCAACTATTTCAAATTAATTAGAGCAAAGCCTAAATGGACAACCAGGGGCCAAGTCCTGTAGCGGTTCCCATACATTTGTCTTTTTCCGGGCACTGGATGGAAGCACAGAGTTGGCTGACTGCTAGCACTCCTGAGGGCGACAAGCTCGGGGACTTCCTCGGGGTCCGGGCCGCCAGCAGCCCGATCGATCGGGGGAGGAGCTTGTACGGGAGGGCTCGGGGTCTGGGGCCGCCGGGGCAGCCGGGGTCAGAGTTCAACCCACCTTCCAACTCTGCAAAGCCGAGCACCACATCTGACGCCCTGCCCTGCATGTCTTTGACCTCCAGGGCCGTAATGGTGCAGCCCCAGGAGATGATGTCCACTTTCAGCAGGTCTGACTGCAGCTGGAACTTCTCCACTGTCCCTGCCCCTGAGGGCAGGTCTCCAAACTCGGCTCTAGTCACCGAAGCCATGGGGAAAGCCGGGGGCGTGCAGTGGCTCCCAGTCCTCGGAATTCCAGCCTCCAGAGCTGGAGCGGGACTTTACTGGAGAAGAGGCGGGACGCGGCCCAGACTCCTCCCCTTCCTTGCCTAGATTTAGAGAGTGACCACTCCTGCAAAAAATATCCTCTGGCGACTTTCGAAATCTTTCCTTTGCCTGAGGGTGACGGGAAGGCAAAACTTCCAGACAGGCTTTTCCTTTGCTAACTCTGGCTGCATTGCATGTCGGGAGTGGTAGTCTTTGGAAGGCGAACTTGCGTTTTGGGGCGTGTAGTCTCTCTCAACCCAAATCCTGAAATCTGTAGGATTCTACCCCTCCCCCCTCTCTGGCAGGGGGTGGGGGTCGGTTCTCAAACAGGCAGTGAGCTAACTCTCATTAATGTTGGTGGCAGAATTGCAGAGAAATTTCTGGAAAATGCAGAGAGTAGAATTAGAGACAGATGGATGTTGCCGGGAAGGGGGCAGTTCTGGTTTTAAATTAACTCTGATCCAGAGAAGAAAGGGCAGAGGTAATCCAGAGAAGGGGCAAATCAGCACAGGCAGCTCTGAACACTGACTGAAGATTTCTTCTGTTTGTCCATGCAGTGAAGCTCTCGACATGTTTATGCTGGACCTCTGCGCATAGGCTTTCCTGGCGGTGGGCTTGGAGTACCAGTCTGGACAAGGTCAAGTGTAGATGAACTAGGGCTCAGTTACATGGAGGTGGTCAGAGACAGCCTCTGACTTTCTTTTCCTCAGGGGTCTGGGGAGGGCCTTGAGGATCTACCCCATCTTGTTCCTGAAGTCCAAAATTCCTTTAAGAAGGGGTGCCTGGGTGGCCCAGTGGGTTAAGGTCATGATTTGGATCATGGGATCAAGCCCCAGGCTCCCCACGCAACAGGGGAGTCTGCTTGCTTGAAGATTCTCTCCCTTTGCCCCTCCTCCAACTCATGTGCTCCTTGGCTCTCTTGTTCTCAAATAAATAAATCTTTAAAAAAAAGGGGGGGGATTAAGGGAATATTTAGTAAGGTCCCCCTAAATGTCACATACTATAATTTTATTATCTCTTTTGTACAAGCAGAAAAAGGCTTTAAGTATGGGAGAGGAAAAGACAAGCAGATCATTAAATAATTGTCATGCTTTAGAGTGCCTCAGAATTATGGGAGACATTCTTCTTCAAGAATGAGTATTTCCGGGCTCATCCCTGGAATTTCTGATTCAAGGAGTCAAGGGCAAGACTCAGAATCTGTCCTTTTCACAGGGTTTCCTAGGTGATTCTAATGCAGATTACCTGGGACCAGACTCTGAGAAAGGTTGCTCAACAGTTTGATGACGAATCTCAGGTTCCCGGCAACCCACCACCCCCCAAATAGGCTCTGATGCCATAAGACTAAGATAGGCTTCTAAAGGCCTTAACAAGATTGTCAAGTACAATACAGAAGCCTGTGTATTTCTTTACTGAATGTGTCAACTCTAGACAGTACTGGGCCTAGGAAGGGGGAGGAGGCTGGAAGCGGGAAGACATGTGTTATTTGACTGCCTTCATGCCCTTCTCTGCCTGCCCCTGCTTTCAGTTTGGTTCCTAGGTACTGTGGAGGGGATTCAGCTACACCGTGGTAAGCGCCAAAACGCATCTATGATCGGGAAACGAGAATTGGAATCGTGTTCCTGGAATCAGATGCTAATACCACATAACTGTCGCTCAGCCCTTTCTGTCTGTAGTTTGAAGGGTTATTTCACATTCTTGCCACAAGCCTCCATTCTCATTCATGAAGCAGGGGGATTGTGATAGCAAAGGAAAACGAGAACTTGCAGCGCGCCTTGGTGAAGCATAACACATAATAACAAAAAGACCCAGACAAGTGAAATTATAGACTGCACCGCACTCACACAATAAGCGGACAGCGCTCTAGCGTGCCGCTTCTTCAGAAATTCTACCAGCTCTGCAGTCCTTGTCAGCCCACTTAACATTTGTGGCTGATTCATACACAAGCCCTTTCGGCAATGCTGTGTTAGCACGGATGTCTCACAATCTCTTCTGTGGGCAGGAAGACTGCATTTTCTTTTCTCAGCCTCCAGATCTCAATGTTCTGCCAAGCTCATGTTGTCACAGAAAGAGAGAAATGCACTGGAATGGCCAAAGCCAAGTGTCACTAGGGAAGGTATTGTAGCAAGGCTTGCTGGAAAATGAAACGTACTGATGTCTGTCTACGAAGTAAGGAGTACATGTCTTCAGTTCATTTTCCTTTCACTTTTACAGGTCTTTTTATTTCTTAAGATTTTATTTATTTATTTGATAGAGATCATAAGCAGGCAGAGAGGCAGGTAGAGAGAGAGGAGGAAGCAAGCTCCCTGCTGAGTGGAGAGCCAGATGCGGGACTCGATCCCAGGACCCTGAGATTATGACCTGAGCCGAAGGCAGAGGCTTTAACCCACTGACCCAGGTGCCCACGTTTACAGGTCTTAACATAGTGTCCTAAATAGGACTACCTTGTGCTAGGTCAGCTGTTAGGCACGAATCTTGACTTTTCTTACCAAAATATCCTCTTTTCCTAATTCCACAGTGATAGTCTAAAGGAATACTTGTGCACTTGGGGCACCTGGCTGGCTCAGTTGGTAGAGCCTTTGGCTCTTGATCTCAGGGTCATGAGTTCAAGCCCTATGTTGGGTGTGGTATCTACTTAAAAAAAATATATATGTATGTATATATATGTGTGTGTGTGTATAACATCTTATCATATATATAAAATAAAATAAATTTTGTATACATAAAATAAAATAAAGGAATATTTGTGCACTTAAAAAAAAGAAAGAAGAAGAGGCACCCTAAACCTAAGGAAATATTTTCCATCTCCAAGGTTGGATTAGGTCAGAAGTAAGGCAGTGGTAACTTTGAAAATGAAACATTGTCAAATTCAAGGAAGTATTTATTTTTATTTTGGGGATGAGAGGGAGGTTTTGAGGTGAAAAGAGAAGGGATTGTGACATTTATGCTTAGAGGAGTTACTTAAAATGGATACCTTTTTTTCAGCCAGAGAGTGAGGTATCAGGGTGGACAGGTAAAGAATAAGGTCAGTTTCTCTTCTCTGCTGGAGGTTAATGCTCAAAGCTGAGTGCTTGGGGAGCCAGGCATGAGGAGATCTGAGGGCTTGGCCCCTGGGCCCCACTTCCTCATTCCACACAGACTCTGCAGGTGTGCTGTTCCTGGGACCCCCATCAGCGATGGCTCCAAAGCTTTAGACAGGCTGCTAGGCAGAGGAAACTCTCTGAGTTATAAGAATAAAACCAACTCACAACCCCTCAGAGTTTGTCTATAAAGAGACCCAAAATAGATTCTCTTCAGTTGATAAGTCACCATCTTCCTGTTCTCTTCCTCATTGCCCTGAACTCCAGTAGCGTTTGTTGTCAGTTCTCTGCATAGGGCACTCAACTAGGCAGCGTCTTAGATCATTCTTTATCTTTCCATGAGTACATTTTGTTGTCATTGTTTACTTAGCTAGTGGCTCCCTGACTCGATATTTTGACTCACAAATTTTTGGCGACCTCAACAACACTATCCTTGGTTTCAGAAGTAACCTACTTGTATCTGGAAGCCAGGAATACGGGGGAGAACTCCATCGAGTTCACAAGAGGTGGAATTCTTCACAGTTCAATTCACCTCTGTTGCATCGATAATTTTGGAGCAGCTGCTGGGGAAGGCATGATAGGGGCAGGTGAGAAGTTGTTGAGGAAAACGGATTAAATGCTGTTGTAGGACATGTTCATTCCTCAAATATTCACTGAGTATGTGCCAGGCACTGTGCCAAGCACTGGTGGTACATTGATAAGTACACTATGATCCTTGCCTTCAAGGAGCTTACAGTCTAATATGATGCAAGGCTCATTTCTGTCTTCCATAAAGCCTTGAGTAAAATCTTCAGAATTCATTACTGGTCAATGTTGGATGAAAGAAAGCACTGGAACTGGCCTCAAAAGAGGGGTAATTTCAGGGTTGCCCAGAGAGTTCAGCTCTATTAAGATTATTTTAGAATTTCCTGACACCAAGCACAGAGACTAGCAATCTTAGATGCTCAGTAAGTAACTATTGAATGAATACATGGTACTTTTGTATTTACAATGTCGTAGTGGAGAACTGGCTCTGATATCAGAAGATCTGGGTTCAGAAGGCATCAGAACTTACTGCCCAGGCAATTTGTTCAACCACTCTGAACTTCAGTTTTCTCAACTATAAAATGGAAATAGTATCCTATGATTGGTCCATCCAATTATTATTTAGTGATTGCTAGTAAATAAAAAGTGCTACATATGTCCTGGGCACCGTGATAAGCACCCTTATGAGTAAGGCACTATTATCAGATACAGATACCGAGACTTATTGAGGTTAAGTAACTTGTTCAAGGTCACATGGTTTGTAAGTCAGGAAATCAAGATTTGATCCTGGGCACTTTGAGTGCAGAGATCGGAGCATGTAACCATTTCCGTGTATGCTGCCTGGTACTGTGGTCAACTGAGACCTGGATGCCAGAGCCCTCTATAAATTCCAGTACATTACAGCAATGTAAATGTTCATCTCCTAATTTTTATGGCAAGTTTAAAAAATTAGCATCTGGAATCAAGTTACATTGGGCTCAAGAGGGCATTGCATGCACTTACTATAGATAAAGAAGGGCCCAAGGAGTAGAGCTAGTCCTTTGCACCCACACACTCTAGAAAAGAGGCACTCATCACCTCCAGACCTATTATACTGTCATTTGTTTATTTGTTATTATGTCTTCTGCCAAGAAAATCGAAGCTCCACGAGAGTGAGAACCTCCACTGCTGTTTCCCAGTAACTAGAACAGATCAGTAGATTGCTAAAAAAATATTTGTTGAATGAATGTTTGAATGCTGGAAAGGAAGTGAAGCATCTCTCATACAGAGGTGGTAGAAGTTGCAATTGATAAAACCACTTTGGAGGACAACTTGTCAA
Organism: Taxidea taxus jeffersonii; assembly: GCA_003697995.1. Classification (NCBI taxonomy): domain Eukaryota; kingdom Metazoa; phylum Chordata; class Mammalia; order Carnivora; family Mustelidae; genus Taxidea; species Taxidea taxus. The sequence continues at coordinate 30,919 of ML106883.1, forward strand.
TATCTAATAAAGTCAAATTGCATATAACTTAGCAATAGCCCATGACCCAGCAGTTCCATGTCTTGGAATATACCCTAGATGATCTTTTACATACCTTAATCAATTTCACATAAAGCAGCTTCAAAATTCGAAGGAGTCAGAACCCTTTTAATTCCACAAGTCATAAACCAACTCAAATTTGGGGGCATAAGAATATTTATAGCAGTATTATGTGTAAGAATAAACATTTGGAATCAACCTAAACTCCATCAATTTAAAAATGGATAAAAAAAGCTTGGGTATATATCCATGTAATACAATATGACATAACAGGAAAATAAATGCACTAGGGACTCCACAGGTGCTCAGGCATAAATTTTGTAATTATGATGCTAAAGAAGAAAAAAAATAACACTGCAGAAGGATGCAGAAATATCATTTATATCACATACTCAACCTTGCAAAATAAGTAAGATCTCCTTGAATTTAAGCCATTATTCCAGGATCATTTAGCTCAGGGCCTTTGTAGAGCTCAGATTTCAATCCAGAGCACTTTCCACTACAGCCTCAGGTAAGCACTGATAGTCAGATATGTATTAGGCCCTCATAAGGCTCTGGAAACCTTGATCAATCTGGAAAGATTGATCTTTCCTTAGTCTGAGTGAATGGTATTGCCAAGGGAGTGGCTTGAGGGGTATGTCTTTTCTTCCCCCTCATTTTTTGATATGATTAGTAGATGATTAACCAATTTCATGCAAAGCAGCTTCAAAACAAGTCCCTCATCCATTCCCTTTTACTTGATTGTGGCACCTATTTATAGAAATTCTAAAGCCACAACTGGCCTGAGCATATTCTTTGGTTTTATATAGACTGAATAAACACTTCTGGTTGTCCTTTGTGACAGCAATACTTTCAAGAGTCAGAATTCTTTTAATTCCACAAGTCATAAACCAACTCAAATTTGGTGTAGGCAAAACAGGGAAATTATTAGATAACATTGTGAAAAGTCTATGGATGAATCTCCCTTCAGGCGTGGCTGGATCTGGGCTAAAACTATGTCAATAGAACTTGATTTCTCTCCTCCTCTTGTTCTGTTCTCCACTGTGCTGGCCCTATTTTCAGACCGGTTTTTTTTTTTTCTGCCCATGATTCCTAGCATCTCCAGCCTCATATTATCCCTACAGTAGCAATCTCAGGACACAGCAAGCCCGACATTCCCAAGTAGTATGGACTAAAGTCCCAGTGTTGAATCTCACCAGGTCCCGTGCCTTCTGAACCAACTGCCTGGTGCTTGGTAGGGTTGAGTCCACCTCACCCAGCAGTGCGGACGGGAGAGCAAGGAGGGGTGATTCTCCAAGGGAAACATCTAGATGCTAGTCCCAAAGTGAGAGTGGATGCTGAACAGGCAAAAACAGCATTCGCCCACCAAGAAGAGTAGTGGGACAATTTCATTAGAGTTGCTAAGTGGGGGCACAGGGAATTCTTGCAGAGAGAATTCATGCACTTAGAGTATCTGACACATAAGAATACCTGTGCCTCACAAGGAGCTGTCAACATTCTGTCCGTGGTTACGTAGCAGGTGCCACCACATCCTCACTTCTATTCTTGTTTTATCTTTGGTGGCCCCGGTCTCCTGACTAATGTGGTAGTGACGCAAGCTTGCTTGAACCTTTCTCAACATCCTGAATTACCCTGCTGTTTTTCAAAGGGCAAGCGCTGCCAACATTCTAGAAAGAACGTTAGCTCGGATTCAGCCTCGCCTGAAGCACATTCACCCCCGCCTTGTCTGAGATCAAGGCCACTTCAGGGAATTGCTCTCTTGAGTTCATCTGGATTCCCGCCCTCATAGTATGGAATCCTATATCAAAAAGCATGGCTGAGGTTAAGTTTTCACAGAAAGGAACATTCAAGCCTTTACAGCACTTAAAGATTATCTGACCCACATAAATGTGGGGAATTTGCTCTTGTGATTTTGCCAGCCTGATTGAGTTACCTTTAATTCAGTGCCCGTGATGGGTGCTCAGCAGACATAGTGTGATCTTCATTTCTCTAGTAGGACACTGGCTCAAGAGGTCCCAGGTGGCACACGCTTCTTACTTTTATAATTTCTTGCTTTTGAATGGACTGCATTTGGCTCAGCATGAAAGACAAATTTCTGACAAGATGTAGCAAGCATGTTTCTTTCTTTCTTTTCTTTTTTTTTTTTTTTTTTGCCAAATTAGAGCTTTGAAAACTCATTCTTTGATCGGTTAGAATTGGGTTTGGCTGCCTAGAACAGAGATCCAAAATAACAGGTGGCTCAAGAGAGATACAAGTTGTTTTCTTTTTCCCTAAAAGCAGCCCAGACACAGGTATGTCAGGATCTGGGATTTTACCCTATGTGCAAGTTAATAAATCACTGTTTCACGGATACTGACCGAAGACACAGATTCCTGGGTCCAAGACAAAGGATTTCATCACTCACTGCATAGCAAGAAGCACGTGCATCCTCCTGGTGCTGTTTCCCTATGCCTCCCAAGACCTGCGGAGGCAGCACGGAGGAACCAAGGTAGACACAGTATGTACAGTGGGTTTGCATTACAACGGGAATCTACCACTTTTATAGTGAGCGGTAAGCAAGCCTGCCCTTTGTCTGGCAGAAGATGAATCTGCTCACTGCCAGCTCAACCCCAAGCCATGGTTTTCTAAAGAGTAGTCAGGGCTTTGCTTTCTTAGCAGAGCCAAAAAGGATGTTCAGGGATCCTCGGGGCCTTGGGGGATTGCTTCTTTCAGCCAGTCGTCCAGGTGAGTATGGCATTTCCACTCCGCATGGGCCATCTGGTTCCCTCTAAGTTGTTGCTTCACTATCTGAAATGTACGACCTGAAGTCCACTTAGCCAAGGACGTAGGCAGCTGTGTCCATATTTAGAGCAGCAGGACGGAGGGGAAGAGGTGTGGAGAGGAAATGTTGGAGAAGTGGCAGGTCCCCTCCCTTTGAGGATACATCCTGAAAGTTCTGTAACTAACTTGCATAATCATATCAAATTTCAGGGTAAGTTGGGAAATATATAATCTTTTCTCTGGGTTCTCTTCATGTGGTGTAAAGAAGTGCCACATTCTTTGCTAAAAGTTTATAGTATTTCAATAAATACTTTCCAGGCACCCTGGAAAGTTGCTAACAGTCACCTTGTCCCTCCCATCTTTTGCACATCATGAAAGTATGAGCCTGGTTTGGGTGTACGCTAGCCAGGTAGCTATGAGCACACATTGGGAATGGGACTACAGGTATCAGGTATGCTTCAGGCACTGCCCAAGGTGAGAACACAAAGGAGTCAGAGGCTTTCCAGAGATCTAGAAGGAGACAGAGATTTTAGTCCAGAAGATGGTGCCTTTGCAAGTGTGGAGCTAGAAACTGCAAGGATCAAAGTGACAGGGTCTGAAACAGCTCTAGTGGGAGAGGTTCATCATGTCCAAAGGGTGGGTGGTACAGGGTGGGATCCAGTTTGACCGTGATGCGTTTTTCAATGGAGGAAGAGCTCAAGCCACACAGGATTCCCCCCCACCCCTCCCAGAACTGGCTTCCCTGAAGGATATCTAGAACCTCAAATCAATCATCTACCATGTATGCACTGTTTGTGTCTTGGAGGAGGACACCGAGCCAGAGTTGGAGGGAGGGTTTTAAGGAGTCAGTGTTGACTCAGTGTAGTCACAGGAAGAATGTCCCAGTGCCAAGTAACTGAGAGCTGCTTGGGGCTCTATCCCAAGGAAGGCCCAGCTGAGATACCTGGGGTTGACCTTGAAGCAGACAGGTACTCTCCCCTCATTAATGGTGGCTCTGCAGTATGGCCCTCTAGTTCCTGGGGCTTTTCTGTTTCATGGGAGACTTGAGACTCTACTCCAAGTAGAAGCACTAAGCCCATTCACTCCACTTGGACTTCAGCACACAGGGCCTCCATCATGTCCCTTGATTTTTGTGCCGCCTTTTACAAATTGACCATGTCTCCCTCCCTGCAAGACAATCATTGACCAGGTTAACTTTGTCCTAGTAGGGTCTTAGTAGAAGAAGTCTATATCAAAAATCACTACATATTTTTAAAAAGATGAAGAATAGGGGCACCTGGGTGACTCAGCGGGTTAAGCCTCTGCCTTCGGCTCAGGTCATGATCTCAGGATCCTGGGATCGAGCCCTGAATCGGGCTCTTTGCTCAGCAAGGAGCCTGCTTCCCCCTCTCTCTCTGCCTGCCTCTTGGCCTACTTGTGATCTCTGTCTGTCAAATAAATAAATAAAATCTTGAAAAAAAAAAGATGAAGAATGAGGGCCTTTACATAGTTTCAGGTATGTCGGATGGCATACCAAGATGGGTGGCATTGATTGATAAAACAGTGTGGCTTCTCCAGGGGGAAAGAGAGGAGAAGACATGGAAGGGAAGGTATAACATCCTAATAAATGCTGGGACACAAGTGCAGCTGAGACCTCAGGAATGAGGCCGGGATAGGAAAGCTTAGCAAAACCTTTGCCTGGACTCTTGGGGCACATTCTGGTGGAGATGGCTGAGTGAATCTATTGTAGCAATTTTGGGGCATAAGGAAAGGCTTGATCACTGATAAATAGCCAAGAGGAGCTCGGGCAAAGAATCTAGCTAGATGGAAGGGGTCTGGCAGATCAAAAGTTCAAGACGCAGGTCAAGTCATGTCCAGCCAGAGTCAAGGTGGCCAGTGAGCCCATAAAATGATTCCAGAAAATGGACTTGTATCCTATTCTAGAGCAGACCCTTGCCTCCCTGGCCTATTGGAGTTTGTCCACTGGCTATGGTGTGGATGACAATCAGCAGGTCAGAGACCCATAGGCAAATTCTGCCCTCCCTTGGGTAGGTTTGAACAGGGAAAATGTAAGCCCCGCTTCTGCTCCTCTCCAAAAGGCTAGCACTGAATTTAGGTCAGAGAATTGCAACAGAATTGGCCATTTCTTTTGGGCTTACCCACATTCTGTAAAGAAGTGCAGTTGTGCAAGGGCCCTGTGAAGTCAGAGGAGACGAAATACAGCAGGGTCCTTGTGTCAAGTCTATGATACTAATTAGGTGCCCAACAATTCAGTTCAATTCTGACACTCTTCACAGAGAGTCTGGGTCACATCTCATGAGTTAGAGGGCTCAGTCCCATCGGACCGGCTCCACATCACACACCTGTTGTCAGTGGGGTGTGTGGGCTACCCAGATTTCTTCCAGGCTGACTACAAATCTGGGATCCTGTGGGCGCCCTTCAGATTTGATAATATGCTAGAATGACTCACAGAACTCAGGAAAACACTTTACTTGGGTTTATCAGTTCATTCTGAAGGTTGTACTTCAAGAACAGCAAAGTGAAGGAGATGCAGAGGACCAGTTATTGTTAGGGTGGTTGGGGCCGGGGGGAGGTGGGGCCTGGGGATTGGTGCCGAGCTTCCATGTTCTGTCCTGGTGTGCCATCGTCCAAGCACATGAATGTGTTCACCAACCTGTCCTTTAGGATTTTTTTAAATAAGGTTTTTTTTAAGATTTTATTTGTTTATTTGACACAGAGAGAGAGCTAGTGAGAGGCTGCATAAGAAGGGGAAGCAGCAGGCGGGAGCAAGGAACCCGATGCAGGGCTCAATCCCAGGACTCTGGGATCATGACCTGAGCCGAAGGCAGATGCTTAACTGACTGAGACACCCAGGCGCCTCTTCCTTTAGAATTTTTATCAAGGTTTCATTAGGTTAATTAATCTAAGTGGTTGGTTAAATCCAGTGGTTAATGTGGTTGATTAAACCTCTGGACATTAGTGATTGAACTCAATTTCCACCATTCTCTCCTCCCTAGAGGTCAAGGGGTGGGGATGAAAATTCTAACCCTCTAATTACTCGGTTGGCTTTCCTCCCAGCCAGTTAGTTCTCAACCCAAAGCTATCTGGGCTCCCACCACACCCAAGGATTGTCTCATTAGCATAAGACAGTCATCACTTAAGACACTCTTACCACTCAAGAGAGTTTTGTGCCAAGAAGTGGAGACAAAGACCAAATATTTTTTATTATCCTATAGCCCCCCAACTGGGCCCTACCATGCACTGTCTTCAGGGAGTAACCAGATCAAGGAGGAAGAAACTTTAGTGCACCTTAGAATATTCTGGGAACCCTATTAAACATACAGATTCTGACCCTCAGTGGCTCAGTGACTCAGTCACAGGGTGGGACCTGGGTAGCTGTATTTTTAATAAACTCCCTAAATGATTCCCATGCTCAGTGAAGTTTGAGAATCACGGAGCAAGCATTTCCTTGAGTCGTTCCCCGACTCCCCCAACACCATTCCTTCCAGAAACAAGTCCAGTCATGCCCTGAAGGAAGAGCCCCAGGTCTGACTGCAGATCACAATCTTCCCCTGACTAAGGATGGGGAAGAATTACAAATGAGTACAGAGGACCTCTAGGTGAGGCCCATCTTGAGGATCCTGGAGCTTCTGCCTCACGTTGAAACAAAAAGTTTTCAGAATTAACTCCTGTCAGTGTCTGTTGTGTATCAGGCAATGTGCCTACTAGGCATTTTACGCAGTGTCTCTGCCTGGGAGGTAATAGCCACTGTTATTCTCCTGGCTGAGAAGACTGAGACTCAGGGAAGACTGGCCAGGGAGGCTCCGTGGAGTTCAAACTTGGGCCTGCCATGCGCGCGGCTCCCTACGTCGAAGTGGTTGAGTACTAAAAAGGGAACACGTGGAGCTGGTGTGACCTGCTTGTGAGCTGGAAGTCCGGCAGCTACAGGGTAGGGTGTCCGTCACTCCGTAATGACTGCTCTGGGAAGGACAGCACTGCTGGGGCAGCTCGGCACCACTGGGTATGAAAAGCTTCATCCCACAGCTGGTCCTTAGCAAAGCAGCTACTTCCTCAGAGACTTCCTGGGCAATCACCCATCCTGCTGTTTCCTGTCTTTCTGCTGAACTCAAAACCCTAAGGTAGAACCTAGCCAACAGTTCTAGAAATTGCTGGGCTCTAGGAATCTCATGCTGGTTATAACACCGTTGATCCCACCCGGTGCCTCTTCTGATGTGATGAGTGTGCCCTGCACAGACCTAGGGTCTAGGTCCTGTCCATATAAAAATAAAAGCCCATTCTGTTTCTTTCTAAGGGGGAAAGGGTATCCTTTTCCCATACCAGGCTCTAGTATTAAAGAACTGGTGACAGGGAAGTAATAATCACGGGCCCTTTGACGAGCATAGATTGCCGCAAAGAGCTGGAGAGACTGGGGCCAGGGCCGGGTCTCCCAAAACGTACCTGCTTCCTAAGTGGGCGTCCCCTCTGGTGACCAGATTGCTGATGTCCCCTAGACTCAGGGCCACCCATGGACATGCGGGATAAGATCAGCCGCTGTTGGTATGTTGGACTCTGCTTTCTTGGGGGCTCTGTATCAGAGGTGCCTGATCAAGCTTGGGCTCTACAGCTGTGTTTTACAGAGAAGATGGCTTTTGCTATTGTTTTGTCCATAACTGATCAGGGTTTCTCTAGAACTCCCACCTCCGTGGTGAGTTGCTGGTGGTCGTGGTGGTGATCAGCTGGATGTCTGATGTCGTTTAAAGCATGGTGGTGCTGATAATTGAAATGACCTCTCTGGGGGGCACCTGGGTGGCTCAGTGGGTTAAGCCTCTGTCTTCAGCTCAGGTCATGATCTCAGGGTCCTAGGGTCGAGCCCCGAATCAGGCTCTCTGCTCAGCGGGGAGCCTTCTTCCCTCCCCTCTCTCTGCCTGCCTCTCTGCCTACTTGTGATCTCTGTCTGTCAAATAAATAAATAAAATCTTTAAAAAAAAAGATCTCAAGAGCTTATTTGTGTAAAACTCAACTCGAATGGGCAGCACCAAACTGGAAGTGGTTAGGAATAAGACCTTTCTAGAGAAAAGGTGGAAGTAAGGAAATTATTGATGGTTATGGTTTAGGCTAGTCGCCTGTTTGTGATTGGCTGTCTTTAGGTTTCAGTTTCATAACCTTGAGGCACTTACAGGCTTAGATTTTGGTTTGATTAAGGAGGTTGCCATGACATTAGGGCCACCTCGGTCTAATGGCCTCCTTGTTTAATTAATTTAATAGGTATGTTCAGTTTCTCTTGGATACTGTAACTCTCAGATAACCTTCCCTGTTGCATGCTTCTTTTCCTAACATGATGAGCGGGTGTACAGAGAAGAGGCAGAGGTGTGGCTGAGGAGGCTACCGCAGCAGGAAGAGCCAGGGTCCACAGGCTGGGGGTCCTTTGCCTCCTCAGCTGGCTTGTCCACCTTTTGGCTCCATGCTCTGCTGGTTCCTAACCTGCGTCCTCCTGCAGTTAACAGGTGGCCCTTAACAGCCTCAGCAATGCCTCCTGGGAACACTGACCCCTCCCCCTCCCTTGCAGACTTAGCCTCCCCTCTGCTCCCTCTTGACTGTGGACCTCAAGCCTCTGCTTTGTCTTCTGTTGGACCCCTGCCCAGGGGGTCCACCGCAGTCTCTGCACTGGGGTCTTCTCTTTGGTTTCTAATCTCTCTGTAGCATTCTCCAAATAGCCTCCCTACTTCTGGTCCCCAATCTCTTTTTCTTGCTTTCTTTTTTTTAAATTTCTTTTTCAAAGTTTTTTTTTTTTTAAAGATTTGATTTATTTGACAGAGAGTGATATGGAGAGAGGGAACATCAGCAGGGGGACTGGGAGAGGGAGAAGTAGGCTTCCCGCTGGGCAGGGAGCCTGATGTAGGGCTCGATCCCGGGACCCTGGGATCATGACATGAGCTGAAATCAAGAGTCGGATGCTCAACCAACTGAGCCACCCAGCTGTCCCACCTTCTAAAACATCCATATGATCATGTCACTGCCTTCCTTCAAAACCTCTAAGAGCTTCTATTTTCTGTAGGATAAAGTTTAAGCAACTTAGTCTGGTACACACGACTTGAAAAGATTTGGCCTTAACTTGCTTTCTAACCTCATCTCCCCTTCTCCAGCCTTACATCCCCATCTAGCATATCATACTCTTTCGTGCCTCTGAGTTTACATATTCTTTCAGTCTGGAACTCTCTTTTTTTCTCCATTCTTTAGGGCCTAGCTCAAATGCTTCTCTGGGAAACATTCTTCATCTGTGCCCAGATCTCTAGGGTAGCACTTACCTTATTAGATCTATAAAGAAGATAAAATACTTTGATTTAAATTTTAAGGTTTAAGCAAAACATGATTCTTCACTAAATTATAAAATAACTCGAACCCCAATTAACTATAAATGGTCTCTTCTGTGCACAAGAAGCAGTTCCTAGCCATTAAAATAAAATCACTTTGACACTGACATATTTAGATTATTTTTAAATAAGCAAGTCTCTGGGGCACCTAGGTGGCTCAGTTGGTTAAGCTTCTGCCTCTGGCTCAGGTCATGATCCTGGGGTCCTGGGATCGAGCCCCACGTTGGGCTCCCTGCTCAGTGGGGAGCCTGCTTGTTCCCCTGCCTCTCCCCTGCTCATGCTTGCACTGGCTTGCTCTCTATCTCTCAAATAAATAAAATCTTTAAAAATGAATGAATGAATGAATGAATAGGGAAGTCTCATAATTGGCTGGTTGGGAGTGCTTTTGGTTGAAAGAACAGGATACCTATTTGCAACAGCAAGCAGCAGTAGGTTAACATTAAAGACTTTGCTTTTTCTTATAAAATGAGAAGTCCAGAACTGAGCAATCCAGCACGGGTACAGCTGCTAAGAAATGCTGATGAGAACTTTCAGTCTTTCTGCTCCGCTTTTCTTAGCTGATGGGCTTTTAAAATCCTTTTATGCTTGTCCCTTCACGTCCCCCCAACTGACTATTGCACATTATGTTTGCCTTCTCGCCAGGAAGAAGGGGGAGAGGCCACAGGGACAAAAGGAGCTCTGCGAGTTTTATCTATCCCTTTGGCTGTTCCTCACAGCAACGATCGAAAATCAGGTATTTGCTTTCCAGCCTGTATAGTAGAAAAGGGCAGGAGAAGAGGACCTTGTGAGTGGCTTTGGGGTTGCTAATCCCCAGTGTCTATTTCGGGGCTCTATTGGGTTAGATTATTCATGAGATCGGTTATAAGGAAGGACCCTAATGGGAAGAGGGGAGAAAGCACAGCAGGTCTGTCGAGTGAATCTTCATATTTCTACACCCACCACCTAAATCTAAGTGTGGACCATTTTCATTATCCCAAAAGGTAACCCCCCACCTCAGAGCAAGTCACTCTGATCCTCACCCCCAGGCCCTCAGGTCTAGGCAATCATTCTTTTACTCTCTGAGAAAAATGTTTAAAAGGGCGATTTTTCTGCTAGAAAGTCAGTAGAAAGCATTACACAAATGAGCTTCAGGGCAGGGACTTAGATTTAAATATATCACGAAAGGCAGTTCATCTGCTGTCGTACAATTTTTTTGTGTGAGTGAAGGAAATGATGCATTATCTCCCTCAGCGAAAGAATTTCTAAGCCCCTCATCCCTTTCCTCATTTGGTCCAAAAGAATCATGCTGTTTGCTAAATCCTGTCTGTTTTCTATTCCAAACTTTTTTAGAGTGACTTAGAAAGACAGAAAGCAGATATAAAGTTACAAAGTCAAATTTCAAATTCAAAAACTCACTATAGGAAAGGCTTTAAAAAAAACCAGCAAGGAACACCTGGGTGGCTCAGTTGGTTAAGCAGCTGCCTTCGGCTCAGGTCATGATCCCAGCGTCCTGGGATAGAGTCCCACATCGGGCTCCTTTCTTGGCAGGGAGCCTGCTTCTCCCTCTGCCTCTGCCTGCCACTCTGTCTGCCTGTGCTTGCTCTCTCCCTCTCTCTAACAAAAAAAAACAAAAAACAAAAACAAAAACCAGCAAATCCCCATCCACCCTGCCCTGCCCCCCAAGGCCCGGGGAAGCCAAGCAAGCTGCTAATTGACAGTGATAACAGGAGGCAGGTGCCTTTTCTTCTCTCCTTGAACGGGGGTAGCTTGTCCCACTTAACGTGCAAGAGATAGTATCACTTATCTGCTGAAATGAAAGCGAGCAAATGCACGAAGACTCAGGGTAATTGCTTTCACTCTTGTTTGCAGCATTCCTTCTGTCATATCCTGCCTTGCCAGGTACCTGTTGTATCTAGATGAGAGAGAAAACAGGAAACGAGGCGGGTCATTAACGCGGGCAGACAACCACCACCAAGGAGTATCCCGGGCCACCGCTTTCTGATCAGAGGTTTGGGGATCAGTGGAGCAAACCAGAACATTTGCACCAGGTAATACTGGAAATAGAAAACCTGTGCCCAAACAGAAGTGGGGGGAGCGTTCCCATGAGCCAGCTTCTAAGATGGGGTTATGTACCACTTAAAGTCAAGATTTTACTCCTGAAGACCGCAGGTTTGCATGTTGTTCGGCTGGTTTCAAAGCCAATCAAACTACCAAGTTTCTTTTCCTCTGAGCAATTTTTTTTTCTTTTTTCTTTACTTTCTATCGCTATAGCAGAAAGATGTTTTATGCCAGTTTGCCATTAAAAATGGTATACGGCTATGTTAATTTTATGCTTATTTTTATCTTTTTTCTTTTTTTAATAAAGATTTTTTTTATTTATTCATTTGACAGATAGAGATCACAAGTAGGCAGAGAGGCAGGCAGAGAGAGAGCGAGGAGGCCCCCCGCCAAGCAGAGAGCCCGATGCGGGGCTCGATCCTAGGACCCTGGGACCATGACCCGAGGCG
>ML106883.1:42953-82193 GCA_003697995.1 Taxidea taxus jeffersonii
CAGGCGCCCCTTTATCTTATTTTCTGATATTTAAATACACCAACTGCTGAGTGGGTGCTTTAAAAAGAAATAGTATCACCTCTGAAGAAAAGATAAATCCTTATTTTAGAATTTTTTTCCAATTTAAAATTTGTAAATGAAAAATATTTCCAGTTTCTGGAGCTGCATGGGCATTCTTCATAAGCACAGTTTCTTTTTTTTTTTTTTTTAACCAGAAATGAATCCTTTAATAATTCCTTCTCTATTCAATGAGAATAGGACTCTTTATTAGTTAACTCATTATTTAGCTAACTTATAAAATTTTTTAAGAACAAAATGTAAACTTTTCTCAGCTTCTTGGGAGAAAGGCCATATTTAAATTTAGGCTAATATATTTAATATATGTTATTCAGGAAGTATTTATGACTCTTTCCCCTTGATTAGCTTGATTCCAATGGTCATTCGGCCATTGTTCAACTACTTTTTTTTTTTTTTCAGTTTGTACAACCATTTTTATTACAGGAGTGATGACTTCTAAGCTCTTTAGATATTGGAGCTGAAATTGGAAGTCCATTAATACTCATTGATAAAGTATTAGCTTTTTTTTGATAAGCACAGTTTCTTATTTGCTGCTATTTTTTCTTATTTCTTTGTTATTAAATTTTGAGACATGTGAAAAAAGTTAGTAATATAATAAATACTGAAGTTTCAAATCTTTGCTTAATAAATAAAATAAAATGTTACAAATAAAACTGGCCCTTCTGTGTATGTTTTCCCAAGTGCATTTCCCATCTCTCCCCACAGAAAAGCCAAGCTTGTGCCTGACTTTGGTTTTCACTCTTGGATATGTCTTTATCATTGTGGTACATATTCATGTCATCTTTGTTATGCCTGATCAGCACGTTAGGTAATCTGCCTGCTAGATCTCTACCATCCCCTAACGATAAGTAACCTTGCAGTCACCAGTCTGTGCATTTGCCTAGCACAACCTCCTTATTCCCTCTCCCTCCTGCCTACAAAATCCTTTATTTTGTACAGCTGCTCAGAGCTATCTCCTTTCTGCTAAACTGGATGTTGCCCAATTCATCAAACATTAAATAAAGTTAATAAGATCTTTAAAGTCTACCCAGTTGAATTTTGTTTCTTAATACCCTAAACAAAATCAGGTTTGTCTGCATATTTTATTTTATTTTTTTTAAAGAGTTTATTTATTTATTTGAGAGAGAGAGAGAGAGAAGGAGCAGTGGGTGGGGCAGAGGGAGAGGGAGAAGCAGACTCCCGAACTCGGGGCTCAATCCTGGGACTCTGGGATCACAACCTGCACCAAAGGCTGACTGAGCCACCCAGGCGTCCCCGCATAGTTTAAGCTTTTCAAGATGGGTACAATTCCAGTGTCAGTTTTGGCCTTGGGAAGGCCAAAGGGCAGAGTACCTACTGAAGGATCATCTTTGGGACTCAGTTCTGGGCTCAAGGCGTGATCACGGGTCATGTGATCTCATGGGCACCATTACAGCTAATCCGCGCTGTCCCATCAGTTATTCAAACAAGATGCTATTTGGATTTATTGTTGATATCTAAAAATGCATTTTCAAATATAGCTTCACGTTTAGATGTGACTTGAAGTGAAAAATCTGTTTTTGTATGTTGAAATTTTATCAGTTGTTGAAGTGAATGTATTTATTATTGCAAGAGGAATATGTTGCAGTAATTGATCATTGTGAAAGCTACTAATTGAAAAAAGAAAAAAAGAAAGCTACTAATTGTATGTAAAAAAAAATGAGAACTTTTCAACAGCTAAATAGGGAAAGAGACAGTTAATGCAAATATTCAGTATATTTGCTAGACAATTTTAGGAAGAATAATAGATTTTTACCATGTCAATAAAGGGAAGTCCTTATAAAAATAAAAATACAAGTCAGAATAATAGAGATTAGGTTATATCTTAATTTTAATAATTGTCCAACTATTTATACTAGAATCCAAAACATTAAACAATCTTGGGGAGCCTGGATGGCTCACTCAGTTGGGTGACCAACTCTGTCCTTCTCCCTCCACTTTTCCCTGTCCCCTCTTGCTCTCTCCCTCTCTTTAAAAAAATAATAATCTTTAAGAACTCTATTTAATTTTTAGGGGTTTTTTTTTTTTAGAGGGTGGGAAGGGAGGAGGAAGAGAGAGAATCCCAAGCAAGATCCATGCCCAGTGTGGGGCTCAATGTCGGGTTCAATCCCATGACCCTGACTGGCTGAGATCATGACCTGATCCAAAATCAAGAGTTGTATGCTTGGGGCACCTGGGTGGCCCAGTGGGTTAAAGCCTCTGCCTTCAGCTCAAGTCATGATCCCAGGGTCCTGTATCGAGCCCCACATCGGGCTCTCTGCTCAGCAGGGAGCCTGCTTTCCCCTCTCTCTCTGCCTACTTGTGATCTCTGTTTGTCAAATTAAAAAAAAAAAATCTTAAAAAAAAAAGAGTTGTATGCTTAACTGACTGAATCACCCAGATGTCCCTGATTTTTAGTTTTATTTTATTTATTTTTTTAAAAAGATTTTTATTTATTTATTTGACAGAGAGAGCCATCGAGAGAGGGAATACAAGCAGGGGGAGTGTTAGGGGGAGAAGCAGGCTTCCTGCTGAGTATGATCCCAGGGTCCTGGGATCATGACCTGAGTTGAAGGCAGCCACTTAACTGACTGAGCCACCCAAGCGCCCCTTAAAATTTCATTCAGATCATGAATTGGTTAAGAAGAAATCTTACTGGGAATATTTTTTTTTAAGATTTTATTTATTTGATAGAGATCACAAGTAGACAGAGAGGCAGGCAGAGAGAGAGGGGGGAAGCAGGCTCCCCACCGAGCAGAGAGCCCGATTTGGGGCTCGATCCCAGGACCCTGGGATCATGACCTGAGCCGAAGGCAGAGGCTTTAACCCACTGAGCCACCCAGGTGCCCGGGAATATTTTTTTTTTAATGAGGATACATTTAGGATGTCAATTTTGCCATCTCAAAATTTCACCAAGAGGGAAAACTCCAAAATCACGCACAATCATGCACAATATTTATAATAAATCATTTTTGATTCAGGCATCATAAAAAATATGAAGTATATGAAGAAAAAAGTACTAGAGGAAAATTAGATGATCTCAGAACAGCTTTGCTGCTCTGAGCTCAGGTGAAAAACGTATCCATTTAACACCACTTGTAGGGAGAACAGTGTCTGCAGGAGCAAAACAGCACCCTACCCCATTAAAGAGATGATTGTTTATGTACTAGGATGTAATTGCTACTAAAATTAATACTAAAATAACAATATCTTAAGGATATTTTCAGATTCATTCTTGTGCCCCAGAAGCTATTCTTAGATGTTGACATTTATCTTTGTCTTCAACTAAATATTGATTTTTTCACCTATTGGACCTCTGCCAAAGTGTATATTTTGTGCCCCTTGATATTTGAAATAGTCTTCTTCAACCTGATTTTTAACTCAACTTTATATTCATGAGATTAGTTCGTGTTGTTACATGTAATTCAAATTATTTGGTTTCTCTAATGTTGGGCAGTTGAGCATGAATTGTATGTGCAATTCATTTTTCCCTGTTCCGTTGATGGAAAGTGAGCTTGTTTTCAAATTTTCACAGCCAAAGCAAACAATCTTGCTGTGTGCATTTGTGTACACACATACCATCTTGTGAGGGCTTCTCTAATATTTGTACCTAGAAGCCGGTAGTGACATGTGGAGTCCTGTTTTTTTCATAGGCTTTCTAAACTTTTATGAACTCAAAAGAGCACTTTATGACTGATGCCTCCCAAATCGGCACCTCCAGTCTTGTCCTGTCTTCCAAGCATCAGACTTCTGTCTCCATCTGCCTGATAAATATTCCAACTAGAAGCTTGGGTGGACCATTGTACCCAATGCTTATCCTATTCAAGACAGAGCTCACAGTTTCCTCTCCAAGTCTCTCCTTATAAAACACACGGGAGTGTCATATTTACAAAAGCCTTGGGCATGCACACTGTTCTTTACAAAACAGGAACATCATCTATTTAATCATTGAATTCTCTCTAATTCAGGTGTATTCTCTTTTAAACACAAATAGATAAGACAGGCTGGCCTTTCCAGCATTGCTCTAGAGCCGGGGTCAGGAAATGTTTTCTGTAATGGGCCGCATAGTAAATATTTCAGGCTTTGCTGGCCCTTTGGGTGTTCTTCACAACTACTCATCTCTGCCATTGTGGTTCGAAAACAGCCACAGAGAATGGATGAATACATTGGTGTGGCTGTATTCCGATAAAACTTTATTTGCAAAAACGGGCAGTGAGCCAGATTAGGTCCGTGAGTCATAGTTTGCTGATCCTCTTCTAGAAAGTAAACAGTTGTCACATAATAAATGATTCTTGGCTTCCTGGACCATCCCCTGCAGAGCTGTGCATCTGAGAAGCAGCTAGATTGAGGTTCTGCACAGTAACGGGGCAATGCTGCGCTCAACCCTTTGATTATTGATTTGGGTATGGTATCTGAGATCATGTCGCGTTTTCTTGGCCTGTAATATCTTTGTTAATATCATGTGTCTCTCCCAGTGAGCACTCCCAACAGTCTTGCATTATACTTCACTATCAGATGATCTGGCCAGTACCTACTCTCCAGTCCTCTACCAAAGTGAATTTTTTTGGTAAACCATGTAGCCTATATTTTAAGTCAGATTATTTCTTCACAACCATTCCACCCTAAATTTGGCAAAAACTAGTCCATAGTCCTAAACTATTTCTATAATTAGTCATGTACTACATACTTCTTGGGTGATTTTGGCAAATTATGTCATTTTTCTGACTTTCTATTTGTAAAACGAGACTAATAATACTTGCCGGGTAAGTTTTCTACAGCAGTGAAATGAGCCCATGTGTATAAAGGGTCTTGTGGCCAGGTACATAGTATGTGCTTAGTAGTAATGGTGATGGCAATTATAGCAAATACCCACATTGCACGTGCTATGCATTATGCCTGTATTGACTTGAATCAACCTTATGATAATCGTATACATAGGGATTGTGATTATCCCAACTTTACAGATGCGAAACTGAGAGAAAAAGAGGTCACATGGGGCGCCTGGGTGGCTCAGTCAGTTGCATGTCTGCCTTCGGCTCTGGTCATGATCTCAGGGTCCTGGGATGGAGCTCCATGTGTGGGTCCCTGCTCCCCAGGGAGTCTGCTTCTTCCCTCTCCCTCTGCTCTTCCCCTCCTTGGTGCTCTCTATCTCTCTCTCAAATAAATAAATAAAATCCTTAAAAAAAAAAAAAAAGGTTGCATAGCCTGGATTTAAAACAAGGCAGGCTGGCTCCAGAGGTACCCTAATAATGTTGGCCTAATAAGAATACAAGACTAGGGCACCTGAGTGGCTCAGTCAAATAAGCGTCTGCCTTCGGCTCAGGGCGTGATCCCAGGGTCCTGCAATCGAGTCCCTCATCAAGCTCTCTGCTCAGTGGGGAGTCTGCTTCTCCCTCTGTAACTCCCCCTGCTGTGTTCCCTCTCTCTCTCTGTCTCTCTCTCTCTGTCAAATAAATAAATAAAATCTTTAAAAAAAGAATAAAAGACTAATCCCTTGAAACAAATAATATGTTATATGTTAATAAAAAAATTGAAAAAATTATTTAAAAAGGAATAAAAGTAAGAACATGCTCTAATTTCTTGATTATTATAGTGCTGCACTTTATATCTTTGTGCTTGTATCTTTGTTCACATATTAGATTATTTCCTTTCAACCCATATATTTTCATTTATAATATGAAATCAAAGTATGGAAGGAGACTTGTGATATGGAAGGGACCTCAAGGATTTAACACTATTTCAGTAATTCCATGAGAGAAGGGACCCTTCCACGTTGGTCGCTGAAGACCTCTTGTTTCACATATAAATAGTCTGGGAGTCCTTTCTGAAGCGTCCAGAAGGAGATCAAGATCATTAAAGTGATTCTGCTCCAGGAACACATCCATGAGCTATGTGAGGTGTTGTGTAACAAAGAGAGCGTGGTGCTCGTGTATTACGTTTGTATTATCATGTGACCGCAGGCTACCTCCTTGCTATAAACTGAGCAATATGGGTCTAGGAGAAAAATTTTCTTTTGCTTCCTTTTTTTTTGGCGCATGGCTCAGGACCTATTTAAGAGCAATTTGATGCCGTGGTTGCCATGGTAAATATTTTTCATAAGAACTAAGTAATTGTTGGAAGCTGTTATAATTTATCATTATTTCAGAGTGATTTGAATGTTCTCACTTTCTCCCTTCATTTAAACATTTTATCTGAATCAGACTTTCTTTTTAAATTTTCTCTGCAAAAGACATACATCATTAAGGACCAAGATACAGTAATTAGGGTGAAAATATATGCATTTTTTTTTCTCAAAAAAATTATCAATATGGTGTTTTGCTTTTTGATCTGCAGGACTTGAAGTATCTGGCTCCGACCTCACATTATAGTTGCCTTAAACCAGGCAACAGATCCTGGTCTTCAACACTTTGGGGTGAGGGGGGGAAGGGCAATTGAACCATTTTACCCCAGAGGGAGGGCTTCCGAATGCTCTCATTATAAATGTACTCAATAGCATCATAATGGAATCATACTTCATTCAAACACTAAAAGACAAAATTGAAATGCAGATTTACAGCATAGATGAGTTCTGCAGCTGTGCTAACAGCATCTATTGCCAGGTGTCCCGTGGCTTATCCTGTTAATTGATACATGGTATCCAAAGATACCAAGATAATGAACTATTCTTAGAAGAAAAGGACATGGGGCACCTGGGTGGCTCAGTCAGTTAAGCGTCTGCTTCAGCTCAGGTCATGATCCTAGGATCCTGGGATTGAGCCCTGCATCCCACATCAGGCTCCCTGATCAGCAGGGAGTCTGCTTCCCCCTTTTCCTCTGCTCACCCCCCACTCGTGCTCTCTTTCTCTCTCTCTTTCTCACTTTTGCTGTATCTCAAATAAATAAATAAAATCTTTAAATTTTTTTTTAAAAGAAAAGGACTCTAACACACAAATGACATCAAGAACTTGAGGTGATAGAAACAGGATTTGTTGTAACCACATGCTCGTAAAAAATAGCCAACTCAACAGAGCCCAAAGTGTTCAGGTGTATTTTAATCTCAGGGTGAGAGACTTGCCATGTATCGTTCTAGGGCAACCTTTGCTTTTGTCCCTCAAAATCTAAGATTTCTTACTTTCCAAGATGATATTGTGGAGGGTCTATTGTGGACTTACTTGGTTTTTCTTTCTTTTCCAGGATGCGTGATAATCTTGCCCATTAGTGAGTTATCCACATATATACTGAACTCACTTCTCTCTCCTCTCCCTGTGTCCCCTTAGTTTTGCTGTCCATTCCACCTTACCTCCCCCTTTTCTTCCTTCCTTCTTTCCTTCCTTCCTCCCTTCCTTCCTCTTATTTCTAGAGCATTCCAAAGAAATCAAAGACATGGCAATGGTGGGTGAGGTTGAGTGAGGAAGAGCAAAGAAACAGAGGTGTATTTGAGGTTGAGTCCTGTGAAAAACTCTGAATTATTCTGAAATAATTTCTTTTTGCTTTCTCTGTTATTAGTGACCAGTGATGTAACTTTCAGTTCTGTGTGACTGTATTGGCATCTAGGTGTGTCACTTGGTAATTTTTATATCCCTAATTCACTTCTAAAATACAGGGTCTGTTTCAAAACAGAAAGCTCCTCCATCTTTCAGTCTGGCAACTCTCCTCCGAAGCCATCCAAAGTCCGTTTTTTATATTTGCCTCAAAACCCATCTTCTCCAGGAATCTATTACCAATGTACCCCCTTCTACTATCATCTCTTCTATTTTTATTATTTTTTAAAAGATTTTATTTATTTATTTGACAGAAATCACAAGTAGGCAGTGAGGCAGGTGGAGGGGGTGGTGGGAGGGAAGCAGGCTCCCCGCTGAGCAGAGAGCCCGATGCCGGGCTCGATCCCAGGACCCTGAGATCATGACCTGAGCCGAAGGCAGAGGCTTTAACCCACTGAGCCACCCAGGCGCCCCTAGAAATCTTTTTGAAATGTGAGTATTCCTTGAAAAGGCAAATCATCTTTTAAAAATATATATTTTATTTATTTGACAGAGAGAGCACACGCTAGGGGAGGCAGAGGGAGAGGGAGAAGCAGGTTCCCCAGTGAGCAGAGAGCTCGCTGTGGGACTCGATTCCAGGGTCCCAGGATCACGACCTGAGCCCAAGATA
The DNA here is from genome assembly GCA_003697995.1 of Taxidea taxus jeffersonii. NCBI lineage: Eukaryota > Metazoa > Chordata > Mammalia > Carnivora > Mustelidae > Taxidea > Taxidea taxus. The sequence goes on from ML106883.1 coordinate 51,159, forward strand.
GACGCCTGACCAACCGAGCCACCCAGGTGCCCCTGGAAAGGTAAACCATCTTAATGAGGATTTGTTTATAAGATGCTAGCTGGCCAAGAAACAAGAGTGGGAAGCAGTACGAGAAAGGGTACAGGGAGTATGATATTGGGAGGGGATAGTAGGGGAGGAGACTTGCTTGTAATTTTGTCTAGGATGGGCCCCTAAGGTAACGGAGTACCCTTTATTTTCCCCAGAATTTTAAGACCTTCCTTCCTTCCTTTCCTTCCTACTTTCCTTCCCCAAATATGCAGTTCAAAGGGCTTTGTTAAAAAAAAAGAAGAAGAAGAAGAATTTTTATAAGATTTGACCAAAGAGGGGGAAAATGTTTTACACCACATAGCAAATATCCCCTAAAGGAAATCTGCAGTAAATTTTTCCTTCAATGAGTCTCTATATTAGAATTTTTCCCTTCAGAAATTCTGATTTAAATTGTCCCATAGAAAATCAAATTATACATCTCTAAACTGTGGTTTCCCAAGACTGTCAAGTTTCCTAAGATGAGATTCTACACCAGCAACAATGGCATCCGTTTAAACAAATTCTTCTTTGGGATTGTCAGCACAGCTGATAGGTTTAGGGCAGAATTTCTGCCAAACTTTATAAGATAACAATCAAGTACAGCATGACCTTAATAGATTCTTTTCTTATTTTAGCAAAACCACATTCTTCTCTGAGAAAGGTCAAAGTCAGAACAAGGACATAGCTGCTTCTTGATTGGTCTTTCATGAACTTATCCCTTGATATAAGATGTTGTAAGAACAAAAAGAGAATTTGCTTCATCTAGGCACTCTACAATTTCATCTCAAAGTACCTAACTCTCAGGACCAATTTTTCATGGATTTATCTTGCTTTTTTCCCCCTGACGAATAACGCTAAATCTTATTACTTTGAAAAGTTGTTGGCCAATCTGAGATCTCAAAATTTTTTTTTCTTCCATGTTGGGTGCAGAGCTTACTTAAAAGAAAACAGAAAAAAAAAATAGTGGCACCTGGCTGGCTCAGTCAGTGGAACATACATACGACTCTTGATCTTGGGGTGGTGAGTTCCAGTCCCACACTGGGTGTAGAGCTTACTTAAAATAAAAAAATAAATTAAAAAAATAAAAGGAAAACTCTTCTTTGTATAACTGCAGACTTGTGCTTCCTTTTCAGGCTTCTAGAAAATCCATATATGCCCGGTTCTACCTGCTTCCTATCCTCTACCGTGTGTCACCTTTTCTATCAAATGATGTCTTTCCTGGAATGTACAATTTCCAATGTGTTTATTGCCTTGGGGTTATTGGTCATAAAATTGGGCCAGGTTTTGCCAAGCAAAAGCCTCACAGTTTTTTTTATAGTGCAGGTAGGCCTCATTTGTGAAGAACCAGGTGGACATTCGGCAAGTGAAGATGTGGTGCTTGAGCGAGAGTTGGCCAGATTGAACTGCATTTAGCTTAGTCTTCCGGAAAGTGATGAGGATACCTGGGTTTCTTAGGAGATATTTATCACAGGGGTAGGGCTACCTCATTTTCAGAATGCAGCCTAGGGGCACCTGGGTGGCTCAGTCTGTTAAGCAGCTGACTCGGCTCAGGTCATGGTCTCAAGGTTGTGAGACGTGTGGGGCTCTGTGCTCAGCAGGGATTATTTGAGATTCTTTACCTCCCTCTTCCTCTGTCCCCCTAGCCCCCAACCCTGCTCTCTTGTTCTTTCTCTCTTTCAAAAATAAATAAATCTTAAAACAAAAACATGGCCTAGAGTTGTATCAACACTCACTGCTAGGGACACCTGGGTGGCTCAGTCAGTTAAGCATCTGCCTTCAGCTCAGGTCATGATCCCAGGGTCCTGGAATCGAGTCCCGAATCAGGCTCCTTGCTCAGAGGGGAACCTGCTGCTGCCTCTGCCTGCTTCTCCCTCTGTTTGCCTCTCCCCCTGCTGGTGCTCTGCTCTCTCTTTTTCTGGTAAACAAACAAACAAACACCCTTTAAAAACAAACAAAAAACTCAGCACTAAATGGAGATGAAAACACCACATCAAAACAGAATGAAATTTATGGAGTCCCACTTTCCCAAACCTTACAAAGCACCCAAAACCTCCATTGTTGCCAAATAACACAGAGAAGTATGAGAAGTGGGGAACAAAAAAGCCCTTGCTGGGAGGCAGGAACCCTAAACTGTCCTCCAACCAAGCTGACTAGTTTAATGTGACCCCAGACCTGTCACTTAAGCTTTTTGCTTTAGTCGTCTCATCTTGGCAGACTGAAGGCAAAAGACTGGGCCAGATTACATTTAATTTAAAAACCCTTATTTAGGGACGCCTGGGTGGCTCAGTTGGTTAAGCAGCTGTCTTCAGCTCAGGTCATGATCCCAGCATCCTGGGATCGAGCCCCGAATTGGGCTTTCTGCTCAGTGGACTCCTCACTGAGTCTTCTTCCTCTTCCTCTCTGTGCTCTCTCTCCCTCTCTTGCTCTCTCAAATAAATGAATAAAATCTCAAAAAAAAAAGTAGTGGGTTCAAAATGTGTTGTCCTCCACAAAAGAAGGCTGGGACAAATGGAAAAGCAGACCATGTTCTTGGGTAGGAAGACCTAATGGTATAAAGTTTTAGTGCATTATGGATAGTAGGATCCATCAAAACTATATATGGATATACATTTGGACCCAGCACTCCACTTCTTCTTCTTCTTTTTTTAAAGATTTTATTTATTTATTTGACAGAGAGAGAAAGAGAAGAGTGAGCGAGCACAAGCAGGGGGAGTGGCAGGCAGAGGGAGAAGGAGAAGCAGGCTCCCTGCAGAGGAAGGGAAAACGGACTCGGGACTCCGGACTCGATCCCGGGACCCTGGGACCATGACCCAAGCCAAAGGCAGTCCACCTAACCAACTGAGCCACCAAGGCGCCCCAGCACTCCACTTTCAATAGTGATTTCTAGAGATAGTATCTAAGAAATATTATTCATTGCAACATTTCTTGTAATGGCAAAAAATTTGAAGCAACACAAATACCAATTAATATAAGTGTTGTTGGGATGCCTGGGTGGCTCAGTTGGTTAAGCAGCTGCCTTCGGCTCAGGTCATGATCCCAGCGTCCTGGGATCGAGTCCCGCATCGGGCTCCTTGCTTGGCAGGGAGCCTGCTTCTCCCTCTGCCTTTGCCTCTCTGTCTGCCTGTGCTCGCTCTCTCTCTCTCTCTAACTAATAAATAAATAAAATCTTTTAAAAAATATATATATATATAAGTGTTGTTAAATAATTTATGGTATAGCTACTTTGGAATATTATACAGCTATTAAAAACAATGAGTAAGTGCTTTTTGTATTGATTTAGAAAGAGCTTCAAGATAGGCTGAATGAAAACAAGTCAAGTTGCTGGAAAAAATGCATCTAGTATTTTATTATGTGTGTAAAAAAAAAAAAAAAGAAGATGATGGAAGTTGTCCTCTTTGACCAGGAACAATCCCTTGGAAGGCTAAACCAAACACTAGTATTGATGAGCTGTGTTGGGGTTATGGATGGGGGCGCAAATGGATTTGGGACAGAGCAGGACTGAGGCTTTCTACTGTGTGTATATTTATTCTTGTTTGATATTTGGACAATGTGAACATATCTACTCACACTAAATTAAAATAGAAAGGCAGAAGTGCTCTCCTTTTGCTTACAAGATGATGCAGTTGATTTACCATAAGTAGGACTTTCATTTTTAGTTTAATCTTAACAGTAATACATTTGCGCTGAACCATAATGCCACGTTTCTTTAATTCTAAGATGCCTCTTCTCCCATGTACTAACATTTCTCTGAAATGAGTAATCTCCCCTCTCTTATTGTATGTAAATATAGTACCATATTTTATTGTGTGATTCGCCTGTTGTTGGACATTAAGGTTGTTGCTAGGTTTTTTCCCTTTCATTTCCTCTCCATGAATTGTCTCACACTGTTTATTGAGTAGTGAAGAAATGTTCGTTTTATTTTTGACAATTAGAAACAATGCTGCAATGCTCCAGTTTGGTGGGGCACTTAACAATATGGGTTCTAGAATTACACTGCCTGGGTTTGGATTGGGCCGTACGTAGTACCTGCCGGCTGAGTAACTGGGGCAGTAACTTAGCTCAAGTCTCCTTATTTGCGAGATTGGGACTGTGACACCACCTGTTTCATATGGTGTAGAACCATTCTTGGCTCATGGCATAAGCATTCAGTAAATATTATCTTCTTCATAACAAAAAACATGTGTTGATGTATAAGAATAATTTCTATACAACAGATTCCTGGAAATGGGGTATTTAACCAAGGGGTATCAACAACACTGTAGGACTCATGATAGGTATTGATAAATTGATTTTCACAAATTTATGTTAATTTATCTGTTTATCAGTGGTACAGTACCAAAAATGGATATATTTTTAATCTTTCTTAAATTTTGAGACCTGGGCACCTGGGTGGCTCAGTTGGTTAAGCAACTGCCTTCGGCTCAGGTCATGATCCCGGAGTCCTGGGATCAAGTCCCACATCGGGCTGCCAGCTCCACGGGGAGTCTGCTTCTCCCTCTGACCTTCTCCCCTCTCATGCTCTCTCTCACTCTCTCTCTCAAATAAATAAATAAATAAAATCTTTCAAAAAAAAATTGACACCTGATAGTATTTAAGTATTAAGTTTTAATTTCCTTTTACTACTAGGTTAGTGAAACTTTTTTTTTTTTTTACTCTGTATGTTTATCTGCTGTTTCTATTTCCTCTTGTTTGTAATTGTCTATTCTTGACTTCTCTTTCATTTTCTAACTTGGTCTTAGTACTTATCTGATTGATTTATAGGAACTCTATACAACGTTGATACTTTAATTCTGTATTATTTATGCATTTTCAACTTGTTTTTTTTAATGTAGTGATTTTTAAAATAAACTCAAGTCACCTTTTAAATTAAAAACATGAAGATATTAAAACAAAAGTGCCTATATAATGTATTTGTACAGTTTAAAGATCAATCATAAATTGAACATGTCTGTACTCTCTACTCAGTTTAAGAAGAAGAATGTTACCAATATTTTGATGGCTGCAAGCAACTCTCCAGACCCATTCTCCCCAAGCCTTCTGGGTGCAAAAGTTCACATTTTATTTCTTGCTTTTAAAAATAATTTTACCAGGGACTTATGTATCCCTAAATAATATATTGCTTGATTTTTCCCATTTTCAACTTTCATCTATAAGCAATCATACTGTGTGCATACTTCTATAACCTGTCAAAGATTATATATATCACATATAAACCTATTTCTGGATTATCTGTTCTGTTGGTCTATTTGTCTCTGAGTTAATACCACAAATAATACCACAAAGTTTTTAACATTGTAGCTTTATTTTTTTTTAAAGATTTTATTTATTTATTTGACAGATCATAAGTAGGCAGAGAGGCAGGCAGAGAGAGAGGAGGAAGCAGGCTCCCTGCTAAGCAGAGAGCCCGATGTGGGGCTTGATACCTAAAGCTTTGCTCTTCTTTCCCAGGATTGCTTTGGCTATTTGATGTATTTTGTGGTTCCATACAAACATTAGGATTTAAAAAAAAAATTTTTGTGACAAATGTCAAATGCCATTGGAATTTTGATAGGGATTGTACTGAATTTATAGGTGGTTTGGGATAGTACAAACATTTTATTTTTCTTATTTTTTAAAGATTTTATTCATTTATTTGACAGACAGAGATCACAAGTAGGCAGAGAAGCAGGCAGAGAGGGAGAGGGGGAAGCAGGCTCCCTGTTGAGCAGAGAGCCCGATGCGGGGCTCGATTTAACCCACTGAGCCACCCAGGTGCCCCTAACATTGTAGCTTTATCAAAGGTCTTAATATTCAGTAGGACAGACCTGCACATCTGTTTTTCAAGAGTGTCTTGGCTATACTTGGCATGCTGCTCTTCCATCTAAATGCCGAAAGAAACTTATGTTTCAATGGAAAAAAAAAAAAAAAACCTCAAGGGGGTTATGATTCAAAATGGCACTGAATCTGTACATCACCTTGAGAGAACGGACGCCTTTATGATGTCCTGTTTATGAAAAACCTGAATTTCCATTTGTATCTGTGGTAGGCAGATTTTACTGTTTGTTGTTTCTGGTGACTTTCACTTAGGGTGGTAAGGTAACGCTCCTTGGAAGTTTGTGGGAATTCTCTGAAGCCTGGATTTAGAGTGTGTCCCAGCAAAGAGAAATTTTTTTTTTCTTTTTCTTTTTCTTTTCCTTTTTTTTTTTTTTTTTTTTTTTTTTTTGGTACCTCCTAAAGGCTTGGGAGCCCCGGCAGTCTAAGACTGCTTTATCTAAGTTTTCAGAGTAGGGGGTTGCTGGCAGGATAGGCAGCGTGAACGCCCAGGATTTATGTGATAGTACATGCCTTGTGGTTGGGGGATCACAGGGCTAAAACAGATGTGGACTTCCCGTTGCACTTCACTGGGTGAGTTTTTTCTTCTGTCGTCCATTTAGCAGTTATCTTAGAGCATTCTAGCATCGAGGGTTTCTGTTCTGATCTCCCATCTTGTGAAAGACTCCAGCTTTTGTCTTGCAGCCATAGCAATCAATCTCAAAAAAAACAAAAACACACACACAAAAAGCTCAAGTATTAGGTCACCAGGGATCAGCAGATTCCTCAGGGTGAAAACTCACCACTTAACTTCTCTGGTTGTCTCTGGCTCCCATGGATTTCTTTTATATTTCAGCCAGCTCAACTATGCATTTAAAAACTATATTTATTTGTTTGTTTGTTTGTTTATAAAGGTTTTATTTATTTATTTGACAGAGACAGAGACACAGCGAGAGAGGGAACACAAGCAGGGGAGTGGGAAAGGGAGAAGCAGGCTCCCCGCTGAGCACAGAGACTGATGTGGGGCTCAATCCCAGGACCCTGGGACCGTGACCTGAGCCGAAGGCAGACACTTAAGGACGGAGCCACCCAGGAGCCCCAGTAAATCAAGCATTACAAAACATTGTTTGCTATGACTTTAGCGATGTGGAAATCCCGTAGGTATTCGCTTTCCTTCTTTCAGAATGACATGGTAGTTAAGAACTCTGGCTCTAGAGTCAGGAAGACCTGGGCTCTAATCTGACCTCAAGCTCTCGATAATCCACATTTTGGGAAGTCTTCCCAGACCATAGGGTTCCTTCTCTGAGAATCCAGCCCCAGGAGTACACTGTACAATCATGTTTATATTATACGATGGCCCGACTAGACATATTTAATTGGATCAGAGGAGGAAACAAGATTAATCAAATTCCCTCTCCTAGTATTTAGAGTTGTTCCACTTGGTTTTAGAACGAGTAAACTTGGAAGCTATGGGCGTGGGCAGGAGGAGGGCAACAATTGGACTCTGCCTATGGAGCAGCAGAGCCTGGAGTGTAGAGAAGAATGAAACAGAAGGAGGAAGATAGTCAGAGAATGAGGCAAGAGACCTTGAGGAAGGAAGATCAAAAGGAAGAGAGAGAGAGAAATGAACTCCTAGCCGCAAACATACCCTCCCATGAATTCTGGGTGTTCACACTGTTGCTAACAGATTCTGAATTCCTGATTCAAGTCCATCTTGATGCCTGATGTTCCTGACCCTTGGGTTCCTGGTAATACCCCTCTGTTCATTTTTTTTTTTTTAAAGATTTTATTTATTTATTTGACAGACAGAAATCACAAGTAGGCAGAGAGGCAATCACAGAGAGAGGGAGAGGCAGGCTCACTGCTGAGCAGAGAGCCCGATGCGATGCGGGGCTCGATCCCAGGACCCTGGGATCATGACCTGAGCCAAAGGCAGAGGCTTTAACCCACTGAGCCACCCAGGTGCCCCCATTTTTTTTTTTAAGGATTTTATTTCTTTACTTGACAGACAGAGATCATAAGTAGGCAGAGAGACAGGCAGAGAGAGTGGGGGGAAGCAGGCTCCCCGCTGAGCAGAGAGCCTGATGCAGAGCTTGATTCCAGGGACTCAGAGATCATGATCTAAGCCAAAGGCAGAGGCTTTAACCCACTGAGCCACCCAGGCGCCCCTACCCCTCTGTTCTTAAATCTCCTTTTTGTGGAGGAGGATGAAGCTGAATTTAGCTCAAGTGGGTTTCTATTGCTTACCATGTAAGGAAACCTGGTTCTAACCATTATTTACTAGCTGTGTAACTTTACACGAGTTCTTTAACCTCTTAGCCTCACTTTTCTCTTTGGTAAAATGGGCTAGTAAGAGTCTTTATTTGCCAGGATTGCTGTAAGGATTATGTGAGTTAACAAAGGTGAGGTGTTTAACAGAGTCCTTGGCATGGGGTACGTGCTGCATACATTAGATGCTATTTTTATTACCGATTTTTTTTCCAGTCAGGCTGCAACTTATACTGAGTACAGGACACTTTGTGAAGCCATGAAGGATTATACGACACCACTATAACATGGCTTACCACCAAGATTCAAATATGCTCCTGGGCTTGCCACCCGCTAACACAGAGATCTCTACCTTCTAAGTAAGCACTTCCCTGAGAGCGTCAGGTCACAGAGAGTGAGGGCTGAGAACTGTTGGGGAGGATATCAGTGGGAGGAGGTGGTGTAAGTGTTTCTTGAGAGAGGCCCTCAGGCTACAGCAGAGAAAAGGCTACTGCCGGCCCTTTCCTTTTAGGGGGGTTGGGGATCTGTGAAGGTTGTGAGGGAAGTTGTTAATGGGGGTGCCTTGATGGCGGCCAAAGGCTCAGACGCATGTTTCCTAGGCTTAGCCTCAATTCCCATTTGAGGACCCTTGGTTTGGACTACTGGACTACGAATTGCTAAATACAGATAATCAAGATAATGATCATTGGTGAATTAGCAGATGGTGTTGCTGCTGACGCTGTTTCCCTAGGGAAACTTTCTGTCTAGTTAACTGGCTGTTCAGTGTGTCCATGTGGGGCTGTTAATGAGCAGCATCAAAAAAAAAATGTAAAATGGGTCTTGCGAAAGGCGTTCTGTAAGCACATCCTGTTTCTCCCCCACCCCCCCAGCTTTATTGAGATGTTACTGAAATATAACATTGTATACGTCTAGAGCATGCAGAGTGATCACGTGATACATGTATATATTGTAAAATCATTACTACAATAAAGTTAGTCAACAGATCCGTTATCACCTCACATTATCACGCCTTTTGTGTGTGTGTGGTGAGGACACTTAAGATCTCCCCTTTCAGCAACTTTCAAGTATATAATACTGTGTCATTAAGTATAGTCATCATGCTGTACATTAGGTCCTCAGAATTTATTCATCTTATCACTAGATGTGTGTACCCTCTGAACCACATCTCCCTATTTCCCCCATGTCCCCCAGGAATCACCACTCTTTCTAGGAGTCAGGCTTCTTTAGACTCCATGTATCAGAGAAATCATATAGGATCTATCTTTCTCTGTCTGATTTACTTCACTTAGCATAACGCCCTCAAGGTCCTTCCATGTTGTGGCAAATGGCAGGATTTCCTTTCTCATGGCTGAATAATAGTGTGTGTGTGTGTTTTCTTTATCCATTCATCTGTGCACAGATACTTAGGTTGTTTCCATGTCTTGGGTATTATTACTAATACTTCAGGGGCGCCTGGGTGGCTCAGTGGGTTAAGCCTCTGCCTTCAGCTCAGGTCATGATCTCAGGGTCCTGGGATGGAGCCCCACATCGGGCTCTCTGCTCAGTGGGGAGCCTGCTTCCCCCTCTATCTCTGCCTGCTGCTCTACCTACTGTGCTCTCTCTCTCTCTCTCTCTGTGAAATAAATAAAATCTTAAAAAAGATAATAATACTTCAGTGAACATGGAAGTACAGATGACCCTTAAGACAGTGATTTTATTTCCTTCAGATATATACCCAGAACTGGGTTGTTGGATCATATGGCTAGATCTAATTTTTTGAGGAGCCTCCAACTGTTTTTCCATATTGGCTGTACCAATTTGCATTCCAGCCAACAGTGTATAAGGGTCCCCTCCTTTTCTCCAAACTCTCCCTAGTACTAGACTCTTGTCTTTTTGAAAATAGCCTTTCTAACAGATGTGAAGTGAGAGCTCATTGTGATTTTGTTTTGATTTGATTTCCTTGATTAGTGATGTTGAGGTCTTTTCATGTACCTGTTGGTCATTTGTATGTGTTCTTTGGGACATGTCTATTCAGATCCAATACCCATTTTGCAAATGATTGTTACTATTTTTGCTATTGCATTATAGGAGTTCTTTATACATTTTGGTTTTTAACCCCTTATTAGATAGATGGTTTGCAAATATTTGCTCCCATTTCCATAGATTGCTTTTTCATTTTGTCGATTGTTTCTTTTGCTGTGCAGAAGCTTTTTGGTTTGTTGTAGTCCCATTTAGTTTTACTTTTGTGGCTTGTGCTCTTGGTATCATATCCAAAAAGTCATTGCCAAGACCAATGTCCAGGAACTTTTCCCCTATGTTTTATTCTAAGAGTTTTATAGTTTCAGGCCTTTCCTTTAAGTCTTCAATCCATTTCAAGTTAATTTTTGTGAGTGATGTAAGGGATCTAATTTCATTCTTTTTCATGATTGGTTATCCAGTTTTCCCAGCACCCTTTATTAAAGAGACTGTCCTTTCCCCCGTGAGTATTCTTGGCTCCTTTGTCAAATATTAGTAGGCCATAGATACATGATTTTTGTCCCCTGGGCTCTTGATTCTGTTTCATTGGTTTATGTGTTTATTTTTATGTCTGTACTATATTGTTGTGATTACTAGGGCTTTGTAATATAATTTGAAATAAGGCAGCATGATACCTAAAGCTTTGCTCTTCTTTCCCAGGATTGCTTTGGCTATTTGATGTCTTTTGTGGTTCCATACAAACATTAGGATTTTAAAAAAAATTTTTGTGACAAATGTCAAATGCCATTGGAATTTTGATAGGGATTGTACTGAATCTATAGGTGATTTGGGATAGTATGAACATTTTATTTTTCTTATCTTTTATTTTTTAAAGATTTTATTTATTTATTTGACAGACAGAGATCACAAGTTGGCAGAGAAGCAGGCAGAGAGGGAGCAGGGGGAAGCAGGCTCCCTTTTGAGCAGAGAGCCCGATGTGGGGCTCGATCCCAGGACCCTGGGATCATGACCTGAGCCAAAGGCAGAGGCTTTAACACACTGAGCTACCCAGGTGCCCCAATATGAACATTTTAATAATATTAATTCTTCCAATCCATTAACCCAGGATGTCTACTTATTTGTGTTTTCTCAGTTTCTTTCATCAAAGTCTTACAGTTTTCAGTGTACAGATCTTTCACCTCCTTGGTTACATTTATTTCTAAGTATTATTTTTTTTAACTTTATTTAAGCTTTATTTAAACATATAATGTAACCCCACCACCCTCTAAGTATTATTTTGATGCTATTGTAAATGGGACTGTTTTCTGTATTTCTTTTTCAGATATTTCATTGTTGGTGCATAGAGACACAACTGAGTTTTGATGATTTTGTTTCTGAACACATCACTTTTTAAATGTCTAACACTTGTCATTTTAAAACTGTAGTTCATGTTATGATACATAAGACATCCTCAAATGGTTTAAAAATATGTTGCTATGACCATGTAAAGCTGGCAGTGTTCTGTCCTATAGAGTTCTCAGATCCTCAGGAGATTAATTCAGAGATGAACTAGGCTAACTTGGGAATCAGTCTCTGGAGCTAGGTTGTGGGTGACAACAAGCTTTAGCCTTTTTTCTTAAAGCATAAAAAATTCATAAACATCATTATGTAAGAGTGATATAAATCAAAACTATTGAGGGAAAATCCCCCATAATTCCATCACCGTAACAAATTAACCATTTTTACTTTTCCATGTTTAGTTTATATATCCTTTTTTAAAAAGATTTTATTTATTTATGATAGAGAGAGAGATCACAAAATAGGCAGAGAGGCAGGCAGAGGCGGGCAAGGGAAGCAGGCTCCCTGCTGAGCAGAGAGCCCAACTCGGGGCTTAATCCCAGGACCCTGGGATCATGACTTGAGTAGAAGGCAGAGGCTTAACCCACTGAGCCACCCAGGTACCACATCTATATATCCTTTCATGCTGACATACCTCTTTGAATTATATTAATCCAAATGCAAGCTGCATGAGCTATGGAATATGCTTACAAAGCGTTTGAAGGATAGGACTCATCTGTTTTTAAAAACTCTTCTGATGGGGTGCCTGGGTGGTACAGTTGGCTAAGCATCTGACTCTTAGTTTTGGCTCAGGTCATGACCTCAGAGCCTGAGATGGAGCCCTGCACTGGGCTCTGCTCTCAGTGTGGAGTCTGCTTGGGATTCTCTCTCCCTCTTCTCTGCCCATCCAACTCGTGCTCTCTTTCTCAAATATATAATAAAATAACTCTTTAAAAAATACTTCTGACACTTACAGGGTGGCAATAGTAAAAAATTGTAATTTGTATACATATCTCATCTCCTATTCTAGATCATAATCTCAGAGAACAAGTGAGGATCATGGTTTGTTCACTATTGCGTTCCCTGAAATACATAGTGTGCATTTTGTACATAAAGAACAATAGTAACATTTGTTGAAAAGTGAATGGGGCCTATCAAGATAGATGCACAGCTACTGGAGACTGAGACCAAGACAGGGAAGCAAAGTTTCCTGTTCTCTCAGCTTCTCTCTTCCTTGGCCAATGACAATGTTGTGTAAGAAGAGGGCCCAAGGGGTGGGTGTGGAACACCACCAGGAATCTACTCAGTGTAACTCTCTGAGTCCCTGTCCTGCCATGGCTACCCCAGGCTCCCATCTTCATTTAGTAAGAGACCAGAGAAAAGCACAATGAGATCTTTGAGAAGCTCTCCTCTTCTGTAGTAGCCAGAGACTCAAGAGGATTCATGAGGGCATCGCCAGAGGAACATGGCATCCCGGAAGAGGCTCCCTAGGGAGTGTCCTGTGCAGTTAGGGGCCTGAGGGCATGTTGTGAGCTGGAAATAGACATTGTTCAACATGTAGCAGCACACCACTGAATAGATAGATGCCTGTGCTGGGACAAAGAGCCACACGCGCAGAGATTTGATGACTCAAAAGAAATGGACAAAACTACCCACTCCATCAGTGATGGCAGCACAACACCCCAGTGGCTAGAGAGGAAGGAACATTTGCACTCAGGATCCATCATGCAGGGAGAAGAGTTATCCCAGGGACGGCTCGAAGGCTGAGGCTAAGAGACTTTTGACTGGCTAGCTAAACAAATTTCATGTTGTAACTAAAGAAAGTCAAGTTTTGACAAAGTCTCACGGGCAACAGGAAATGAATTTCTGTAGGAGCTGAGATTCTTGTATTTACTGAAAGAGGAGAAGGATTTTTTTTTTTTTAATGGTGAGAAATACTGTTCTAGACTAGAGGATAGATACTTCTACTTCCTGTAGATCTTGTGATTATGTTATCTTTGATCTTGATCTGGTATACATTAGACTGGTTATCTATCTATCTATACTTATCCACCTCAAACAGGACCCCTTATTGCCAGTTCCCAAAATCATCAAGTTTGAAAATAACATCTTAGTAATAGTGCTACGGTCAAGAATATCTGCTCTATCCATTACTCAGTGCATTTTTAAAATAGTAATTTTACACTTATACAGACATTTTGGACCTGGCTACATCAAAATGGCTGCTTAAAAATGTCCTGCTTCAGACCTGTGTCCTATGTGGTCTTCTAACCACAGTCTATCATAACCACTTCCTTCTCCTTGAAACTTCAGCCTAAAGAACACAGGAGCATTTGCCGGTGGGAGAGGTGATTAAGGATCTTTTTCTACACAATGTGCAACAGTGGCAGAAGTAAAGGCTGTGCACACTCTTCATCATTCTTAATTGGGCATAATTCTTAAAAGTCTGGTCATTCAGATAGTTGTGTAGGATTAGTAATACCTTTTGCTGTCTGGACAATGTATAGCATAGACTGGGAACTAGGGGACAATTCTACCTTTTGCAAAAAGGTCCCTCACATGCCTGAAATGTTGTGGTTTTCTTCTGCAAGAGGGGAGAGGTGGAGTAGGGGAGCAAGGAGAAAAGAGGAAGAGATTCATTCACTCAATTAACAAATATTTTTTGAGTCCTACTCTATTATCGGTGCTGGTCTAGGCACTCTTGATAGAAACAAAGATCCCTGAACTTGGAGCTTGAGTTCTAGCAGAATATTGCTGAATATCTTCAATTTCCTGTTATGTGAGAATAAAACGGCCATTTAATCAATTGTGGTCTGGTTTTCTGTTACTTGCAACTGAATGTAATCCTAGTGATATGGGACTTTGTGGGCCTAGTAGTGCTAACTCTGCCGGTCAAACATCCTCAGAAAGCAGTGATTGTAACCAGACTTTACTCCTTCCAGGGTCAAGGGCTCTCTGGCTTTCATTTTTCTGTTTGCTTTGAGATACTTCTTTCATGCTGCAGGTTTTTCTCAAATGTCTGGCTTCCTTGGCTGGCCACTAATTTTTAAGACTGACTCAGGAAGGGGCACCTGGGTGGCTCAGTGGGTTAAAGCCTCTGCCTTCAGCTCAGGTCATGATCCCAGGGTCCTGGGATCTAGCCCCGCATCGGGCTCTCTGCTCAGCAAGGAGCCTGCGTCCTCCTCTCTCTCTGCTTGCCTCTCTGTCTACTTGTGATCTCTGTCTGTCAAATAAATAAATAAAATCTTAAAAAAAAAAAAAAAAGACTGACTCATGAAAAAGCTCTTTGGGGGCTCTGGGTGCATTGACAAGGTCTATGGCTTGAAAGGCCTTGCTGTAGGATCACTAGGTTCTGAACCAGCCTTATTATTTGGGGACTGTCTAATGTCAATGTCTGTAGGTCTTTCTTCTGGGATTGTCTAGTTTCTTCAGAGGAGAAGCTCTAATTGATTGGGTGTGAGTAGGGGAGAGGGACGTGCCTGAGGCTCCCCACTGGTCAGTATTAGCTTCTTACATGATACTCCCATTTTCAACTTGATGACTTGTCCTTACCCTGCATGTGGCTTAGTTTTCAAGTTCAGAGCCTCTTGGGTTAATTTCTCCAGAATATGAACCTCCATTCTCCTGTGGAGTGGTAGTTTTCTGGCTCCTTAGAATTGAGAAGGGGACTGGGGACTAGAGGCCCAACCATTTTCCACATACAGCCCACTAGTCATATTTCTTTTGGAGTCACACCTTCACTTCTACCTTGTGTGGTCCAAGCACTTAGACTCTCAGTTTCTAGCTCATTATTCATTGGAAATCCCCCTCTGAGATGCTTGTATTTCAACTTCCTCTGTTCTATTAGATTGGTTATGACTTCTCCATTTACTTTTCATCTTCCGTAAGTTAATGGAATAGTCTTTGTTTCTGTTTCCTCTCCAATTTTTTTTGGGGGGGGGAGCTAATACCTTTTTATTGTATTCTTTTATTGTTATATTACTAGTGTTTGGGAGGAGACACAAGTGTGTGCTCATACTACCATGCTTTCCTTCATCTCCAGAATTACAATAGCGAACATAACGATAACTGGCTATAGCAATGAAAACCCCTGAGAAGGGTTTAATTGTTCAACACATTGTGGCAGGAGGTAGAATCACTTTTTAGTGAAAGAAACCCTCCCTTAAATGGACTTATGGAAAAGAAGACTTTATTGACTCATGGAAACTGGGAAGTTCAGGGGGTTCAATGGACAATTTTGGTCTAAAAGAGAACTTCAGATGGAATGTATTACGCAGGAGGAAGAAAAGCTAGCCATATTAGTTAGTAAAAATAAAAAAAAGTTAAATAGATTCAGAGCAAAATGAATGGGTCAGCCAAAAGTTTTGGAAGAGACAAAACAAGGAAGAGAGATGGGCAGGGGTGGTAGAAAGTCTGTTTTTGTGACTACAAAGGCAAGAGGAGCCAAGAATCCTGGGTTCAACTCCAGGATTAAACATGGGGTGGTTCAAGCTTCATTAAAATTGTGATGTGGTTTTTCCCCATGGGTGTCCTTTTTGTTGTTGATTTTTGTTTGTTTGTTTTTTAGCTTTTATTTTTGAGTAATTTCTATACCCAATGTGGGGCTCAAACTCACAACCCCAAGATTAAAAGTTGTGTGCTCTACCCACTGAGCTAGCCAGGTGCCCCTCCCCACAGGTGTTCTGATGACAGAACACCTTCTTTCTTCAGAAAGGGATTCTCTAATATCTTTCATGCTTTTTTCAAGCCCAGATAGCATCTGGATAATCGTGACTCTGAACTCTAGTTCTTAGATATTACTAATGTCCATATTGATTAGGTCCCTAGCTATTGGTACCACCTCTTGTTCTTTTTTCTTGTGGTGAGTTTTCCACCTTGTCATTTTATCCAGATAAGAATAGATGAGAGAACAAAATACTAAAAGGGTAGCAACGACCCCAGAAAAATATACACTAGCCAAATTAGAAGAGACCTGAAACCAGGGGGAGAAGTGAGGGGGGAGGGACGCCTGGGTGGCTCAGTTAGTTAAGTGGCTGCCTTCGGCTCAGGTCATGATCCCAGCATCCTGGGATCGAGTCCCACATCGAGCTCCTTGCTCAGCAGGGAACCTGCTTCTCCCTCTGCCTCTGACTGCCACTCTGTCTGCCTGTGCTCTCTCTCTCTAACAAATAAATAAATAAAATCTTTAAAAAAAATAAAATTAAAAAAAAAGAAGTGAGGGGGAAAAAAGAAAAAAAATATATATATATATTAGACTGGTGAATAGAACAGAGCCACACCCCTGATTTTGGGTGCATTTTGGTCTGTTAGAAGAAACTACCTCCCAAAATTTTAAAAGAAAAACTTACACATATACAAAAATAAGGGTAAACATGATGAAGGGAGAGAATATAACTGTAAAGATGAAAATTTAAAAAGATTCTAAAAAAGGAATTTATAAGATATGAAGTTGGTTGAAAAAAGAGAAAAGAATGTGATCAGGTTGGAGACTAGAACAAAGCCATGTGCTATATTTAGGGTATATTTTGATCTGTTAGAAGAAATTGTATCCAAAATTTTCAGAACAAAAAAACCCTAAATGTATACAAAAAATAAGTTTAA
Organism: Taxidea taxus jeffersonii; assembly: GCA_003697995.1. NCBI lineage: Eukaryota > Metazoa > Chordata > Mammalia > Carnivora > Mustelidae > Taxidea > Taxidea taxus. Next base: position 68,139 of record ML106883.1, read on the forward strand.
ATACAATGAAGGGATTAAAAAATGACTATAACAGAGGCGCCTGGGTGGCTCAGTGGGTTAAAGCCTCTGCCTTCAGCTCAGGTCATGATCCCAGGGTCCTGGGATCGAGCCCACATCGAGCCCCACATCGAGCCCCACATCAAGCCCCACATCGGGCTCTCTGCTCAGCAGGGAGCCTGCTTCCTCCTCTCTCTCTGCCTGCTTTTCCACCTACTTATGATCTCCGTCTGTCAAATAAATAAATACAATCTTTTTAAAAAATGTGATATAATGATGAAAATTTTAAAAATATTTTTAAGAAGCTATTGATAAAATAGTTAAAAATGTTAAAATAAAAAAGAGGAAAAATTTTAAAAATAGAATAAGAAAAAAATAAAATTAAAAAAATTTAACTTTGAAAGACTAAATGATCATGGGGAAAAAGCCATAAATTCTATGTGTTGCTTTCCCCTAGCTCTGGAGGAACACCTTCTTTATGATAATGGCAAAGACCACATGCAAAAAGGTAAACAAACTAAACCTTGGAGGACTATCTGGAGAGGCATTTTGGAAGTGATCTGACCACAGGTAAGACTTGTGTCCTGAGGAAAACGATCTCTGTTTATAAAAAGGATTATCTAGATCCTGTGGGCTTGAAAGAACTAGGTACTTCTAAACTGTTGTCTTAGTCCCTGACTTTGGCCTAAGTTAATGAAGATGAAGAATCATGTGCTTGCGTGTTCTTATTGTCTCGTTAGTTTCATTTGACACCATTGCCTGGAAGCAAACCCCAGGAACCCAGGACTGGGAAATGGTGGGAGTTTTACTCCTGGTGAGCCAAGTATATTGATTTGGGATTGGAATAATTGAGCCTACTGCTCCAGAGTGGATGGTAGGAGACGAAAGGGGAATCAACATGAAGTTGGCTTCAGGTGTAACTGAATCCAGGGGTTCCAATGAGGTCATTAGGCCTGTTTCCCTATCTCCTGGCTTTCCTTATCTTTTGTAGCTTCATTTGGGCTTCTCCAGTCCTAGATGCCTGAGCTCCCAGCTTAGCAAATCCAACACAAAGGACAGTCTATCCCAATAGCTCTGACCAAAAACTCCTGGAAGCAATTCTGGCATGTTCTGCTGGGTCACACATACATCTCTGAAAGAAGCAAGGACACTGAGGCAACAGGGAACTCTGGTTGGCCTACCCTGGTCACTTGCATACTTGTCATGTTGGCCCCGTAAGAGCTCAGCCCCACCTGAGACACCAGGACTGGGTTCCTTACATGAAAGAAGAGTTCTAATAAAAAGGGGAGAAGCCAGACTGTTAAAAACAAGAGAGGTCCATTATAGGTTCATTTCCCACTGATGGATTCCAATCTTGTTCTTGCGTGCTAATCAGCATGGTCCCTAAGAGGGATTCCAGCATGCAATATAAAACATTCTAAACTTTTGGAATGAACATGGAACTGATTTGTTCTGCATAATGTTTTAAAAGATTCTTTTAAGTAAGCTCTACACCATGTGTGGCTTGAACTCACAACTCCCAAGATCAAGAGCTGTGTGCTCCACTGACTGAGCCAGCCAAGTGCTCCTGTTCTACAGAATTTTAAGTAAAGTTTAATTTGGTATGATAGTACAAGAATAAATGTTGCTATTATAGTCTCATTCTTTAGGCCCCACAAATACGAGCTTAAAAATCTGGTCTTTGTGAACACGGTGACTATGGCAGAGGCTAATAGTGGAGGAATAATTTCAGAATAGGGCATGTGGCTCCACTGGCTTTTCAGTGCCCAGCCTGCTCCAACCTAGCATTCATCTCAACTACCCCATTATCAAAAGTTCTAAATCCAATTTATTGGAATTTTTCCTCCACTAGAAAAGAATTTACATTTTATTTGTAGTCAACTTTTCTGAAATACTCATTTTATAAAGTGAGGAATACCTATGGAATATAAAATTGGGAACAAATGGGGTATTTTTTTGGGGTAAACCAGATGTAGCTGGAATACATGCCTACCTAAAAGACTTTGGTAACTTTCCTTCCTAAAATCTTCATGGGGGGAGGGGGTGCCTGGGTGGCTCAGTGGGTTAAAGCCTCTGCCTTCAGCTCGGGTGATGATCCCAGGGTCTTGGGATTGAGCCCCACATTGGGCTCTTTGCTCTGCAGGGAGCCTGTTTCCTCCTCGCTCTCTGCCTGCCTCTCTGCCTACTTGTGATCTCTGTCAAATGGATAGATAAAATCTTTAAAAAAAAAAATCTTCACCAGGGCACCTGGGTGGCTCTGTTGTTAAGTGTCTTTGGCCCAGGTCATGATCCCAGGGTCCTGGGATCAAATCCTGCATTGGGCTCCCTGCTCAGTGGGAAGCCTGCTTCTCTCTCTCCTACTCCCCCTACTTGTGTTCCCTCTCTCACTGTCTCTCTCTCTCTCTCAAATAAATAAAATCTTAAAAAAAAAACTTCACCAATTCATTTGGGAGTTGTGAATGAAATTTCTTACATTGAGCTGAGGCTCAAATGTGCTCATGTTCCTGGGATGCTGGGAGTCCCTTATTTTTTAAAGATTTTATTTATTTATTTGTTAGAGAGAGAGAGAGAGAGAGCGCGAGCACAGGCAGACAGAGAGGCAGGCAGAGGCAGAGGGAGAAGCAGGCTCCCTGCCGAGCAAGGAGCCCGATGTGGGACTTGATCCCAGGACACTGGGATCATGACCTGAGCCGAAGGCAGCTGCTTAACCAACTGAGCCACCCAGGCATCCCTGGGAGTCCCTTATTCAAAATCTGTTTGAAGGAGGCGCCCTGTTGCTAGGGCCTGCTGCTACATACCACGAGGCACACAGAGGCGTGATTAGCTCCACCCACCCAGCAATTAAGACAACGACCCATCTCACTCTGTCTTTTCTTTTTTTGAAAGATTTTATTTATTTATTTGACAAACAGAGGCCCATCTCACTCTGTTCTTTCTTTCTTAAAAGATGTTATTTATTTGACAGACAGAGATCACAAGTAGGTAGAGGCAGGCAGAGAGAGAGAGAAGCAGGCTCCCTGCTGAGCAGAGAACCTGATTCGGGGCTTGATCCAAGGACCCCGGGATCATGACCTGAGCTGAAGGCAGAGGCTTTAACCTACTGAGCCATCCAGGTACCCCACTCTGTCCTTTCTTACCTGGGTCTCAGGACAGCACCATATGTGTGCCTAGTCCAACAAAGTATCATGTGAAAGTTTCAGCTTCTGATTCTAACACTTCTTTTTGCAAGGACCTAACGAGTTCACAGGACCTGGTATGTCGGGGTGGAGTAGAAGTGGAGTGGTGAGAAGCCATGCCTTCCATTCTGCTCTCCCAGATTCCTGCTCCCAATCTTCTCTTCCTTTCTTTCTCAGCCTCCAAATTCATCAAGACTCTGAATATAGCTCACTAAGTCAAGAGTCAAACACCCCTGTATTTGTTTATAGATTCAAATATATGCCCCGGGACACCTGGGTGGCTCAGTTGGTTAAGCGGCTGCCTTTGGCTCAGGTCATGATCCCAGCATCCTGGGATCGAGTCCCACATCAGGCTCCTTGCTCAGCAGGGAGCCTGCTTCTCTCTCTGCCTCTGCCTGCCACTCTGTCTGCCTGTGCTCGCTCTCTCTGACAAATAAACAAATAAAAAATCTTTTTAAAAAAGCCAAAAAAACAAAAAACAAATATATGTCCCAGAACAGGAGAAGGTATGTGTCAGTCATTCACATTCCCCTCTCTGCCAAGGCTTAGGACCACCGATCATCTGCCTCTTAGGTTATTGCTTTTCAGAACAATTTCATTGAGAGGTTCAAAAATCATTTTTAATCATTTATACTAATGGAGCAAGGAACAGAATGGCTATATAAATGTTGACAATGATTTTATTCTTTTCCTACACTTTGTCCTATATTATATACTTGCCATATTACTCAGCACATGTTCATAAGTGATGTTCTATTTCTTGTGCTCACATCCATTATGTAAGAGAAGGAGGGCTATAAAGTATTCTGCAAATGTTAGATGCTGTAATCTGTAATATATATTTTTTATAACATTGGGCACTGCCAAAATATTTTCAGTAACTTTCCCATTGAAGCCAAACATTAAGTTCTTACTCAAATCACAGGGATCACTGATGAAATAATTCTGAATTCATTTTTTTTCTTGTATGAAGTTTCCTGTGAAATCAGTGGCAATTCTAAATGTGGGCGAGCTCCAGGAAGCATTCTGCAGAATGAGAGTCACGTCCACTGTTAATGGGGTCATTCTGTCCTTCTTCTCCATCTGAACCATATATCAATTGGGCTTCCTTAAAGATGAGTTTGCAATCATCTAAAGTTTCCTTGGATGATATGACAACAATGGGAAGGTAAAAATTATCTCTTGCTGTTTGTAATGGCGTCGATGGAGCTCGGGAGCATAATGCTAAGTGAAATCAGTCGGAGAAAGACAAATACTGTATGATTTCCCTGATATGTGGTAATTAAGAAGCAAATGAGCAAAGGGGAATAAAAAGAGAAGACAGCACAGAAAGTATTGTGTCTCATTAGCACTCATGGGCATTTGGTTCTTAGTTATCACGTTTGGTGATTTAGATTGCTGCTCCTGCTACCACATTCTTCTAGGAATATCTGCTAATGTTGGTGGTAGAAGCCAAGATATTGAAGATCTAGGGACAAAAATACATGCCTCTTTCTGCCAGGACAAAAAACCACTCTCTAGTAAGAGAAATTAGTTTTTGTTTAATTTAACTAGGATACAAAGGCACTAACAAATTAACGAATTGACTGACAAATTAAAAAAAAATTTTTTTTTAATTTGACACACAGGGATCACAAGCAGGCAGAAAGGCAGGCGGGGCGGGGGAAGCAGGCTCCCTGCTGAGCAGAGAGCTCAATGCGGGGCTCCATCCCAGGACCCTGAGATCATGACCTGAGCCGAAGGCAGAGGCTTAACCCACTGAGCCACCCAGGCGCCCCTGCTTGATGAATTTTTAATAACTAGGGAATATGTGTATATAGCACAAAATTGAAAAGTATAAGAGAATATGTATTCTTTCAAGCTGTGGTTTCTAGCAATCTTGTTTCCCTCCCTGGAGGGTCTGATGTAGATATGCTAGGTATAGGATAGAAACTACCATAACAAAAGATCCCAAAATAAGGCATACAAGCAAAGTGGAAGTTTGCTTTTCTCATGGAACAGTCTGGAAGTCTGTGGTTCAGGCTGTGGAGTTGTTCTGCTCCATAAAAATTATCCAAGGACCTAGTGCCTTCGACCTTGGTGCTCTGCCATCTTTTACAGTGTTCCGCACGGTGGAAGCTGATTCAGTCCCACATGTGTACTGCAGCATGTGGAAAGGGAAAGAGAGAACATGGAGGGCAAACGATTTCTTTTTAAGTAATGATGTAGCAATTCCACCATTCTTTCTGCTCCTATTCCATTGACAAGAACTTTGTCACATGGCCACACCTAGCAGCATGGGGCGGGGGCTGCGAATGCAGTTTTTAGTCAGGTGACTATTAGAACAACTAAAATGCAGAAGAAAGTTGATGTTGAAGCTGAGGGTGTCTAGAAGTAAGAATTGAGCACCAGGGTAGCTCAGTCAGTTGAGTGTCCAACTCTTGATTTCGGCTCAGGTCTTGATCTCAGGATTGTGGGATCCAGCCCTGCATTGGGCTCCACGCTTAGTGCAGAGTCTGCTTGGGATTCTCTCCCTCTGCCCCTCCCCCTGCTTACGTGTTCTCTCTCTCAAATAAAAGCTTTAAAAAACAGTAAGAATCAATTCTTTCACAATGTGGCAATGATGCCAACTGGATTGTGAATCGCTGTATCTATCTCAGTATTGAATTGTAATGTCTGGCATGTTACAGCTAGATCCCTTCAAAGTACCAGGAATAAAGTAAACAGCAATCAATACAGGCCTGATGCTCCAACCCATGTCATTTCTAGATCATGTCTTTTTTTTTTTTTTTTTAAGTAGGCTTTGTGCCCAGTGTGGGGCTTGAACTCATGACCCTGAGATCAAGAGTCATGTGCTCTACTGGCTGAGCCAGCCAGGAACTCTGAGAACGTTTGTCTTTAACCCATTCTTCTCTTTCTCTTATTTGAATCTCTAAATCTGGAGTTTGGTAATCTGGAGGTTTGCCAATCAATCCTTCCCCACAACAACACTGGGCGGACTTAATCTTTTAAAGTTGTGAAGTGGATGAAATCTATCTTTGCTGATCTCAGTTCTTTACCCTCCTTCCCTAAGCATACAATAGCCATGGTGCTATTGACCATTCAAAACACCACATGGTGGGGCCCACGGGGTTGCTCTCCGTGTAAGGCCAGGGCTGCAAAATTCACAAACACATCCTTAGGGTTCCAGCTGGTTGATAAGGATGGGAAGCTGGGGGCAGAGAAGGGATTTCAGGAGTGGTTGAAATGTTGCTGCTGGTGATAAGAACTCAGTTTGACTAGGTAGAGCTATTGCCTCACCTCGTTTAAAAGGACTAGAGTTTGTCTTAACTGTCAGTAGGACACCACCCCCCACTCAGTCTGTTCAATTGCAGATGTACACATTGTATTCATGAAGACACACTTCCAAATATCATTTTTGTAAATTTCCACTTCTTTTCTGCAAAAAAGCACTGCACACTATAGAAACCATCAAGCAGATGGACTTTCTTTCTTCTCCCTTCCTATGGTCATTTTGATGTCATTGGCAAGAAGAGCTGAAGCCATCTTAGATTTTTTTCTTGTTTGTTTAGAGGGAGAGTGAGTATATACATGTGCACTGGCAGGGGTGGGGGGGGTGGAGGCAGGGTAGTATGAGAGGAAGAGACCATCTTTTTCTTTTTTTTTTTTTTTAAAGATTTTATTTATTTGTTAGAGAGAGAGAGTGCGAGCACAGGCAGACAGAGGCAGAGGGAGAAGCAGGCTCCCCGCCGAGCAAGGAGCCCGATGTGGGACTCGATCCCAGGAAGCCGGGATCATGACCCGAGCCAAAGGCAGCTGCTTAACCAACTGAGCCACCCAAGCATCCCAGGAAGAGAGCATCTTAATCAAGCTGCATGCCCAGCTCGGAGCCTGATATAGGGCTCCATCTCATGACCCTGAGATCATTACCTGAGCTGAAATCAACAGACTGCTAACCAAATGAGCCACCCAGGTGCCCCACCACTATCTTTTCTCACTGTAAATCTTCATTATAGGAGTTGACTTGATGGGGGCACCTGGATGTCTCAGTGGGTTGGGCCTCTGCCTTCAGCTCAGGTCATGGTTTTGGGGTCCTGGGATGGAGCCCCACGTCGGGCTCTCTGCTTGCTGGGTAGCCTGCTTCCTCCTCTCTCTCTGCCTCCCTCTCTACCTACTTGTGAACTCTGTCAAATAAATAAATGAAATCTTAAAAAAAAATACTACCCCAGTTCAAGACTTACTACGTACAGTAATAAAGAAAATTTCTAAAAAAAAAAAAAAAAAGAGTTGACTTGATGATACACAAGTGGATTATAGCTATCTTACTTCTTGCTTTTTTTTTTTTTTTAAGATTTATTTACTTGTTTTTAGAGGGAGAGTGAACAGGGAGAGGTGCCAAAAGAGAAAGAGAGGGGATCTTGAGTAGATTCCATGCTGAGTCCCTGATGTGGGGCTTTATCCCACGACCCTGAGATCATGACCTGAGCCAAAATCAAGAGTTGGATGCTCAACCAATTCAGCCACCCAGGTGCCCAGAGCTATCTTTAGTTCTCTACATTTGTTGCCAGAATAGCTCACATTTAAAAAAAAAATCTGCTACCAATAAGAGTCCAAAAAGAGCGCATATATTGGCCAATACTTCACAAAGACTCAATAATGGACATATTTATTCAAAGAGGGCAATGCTTCCCACATCACAGTACAGGTGGAAAAATATTAGTACTTGTATGGCACGCAGATGGAAGCCGGGGCCAATTGGCCTGGAGGCTCTGCCTGCCCCTGGCCTCACCTAACTTTCCCAAGGGTTGAAGGGAATCATTGCCTTGACACTCCATTCATTCGGCAGCCTGATTGAAGAAGACTTATCTAAAATGCTGGTATTCAAAATGTAGTTCTCACATCAGCAGCACTAACATCACTTAGGGTTTGTTAGAAATGCAAAATTGGGGGCCTCTGGGTCGCTCAGTCAGCTCTTGATTTCAGCTCAGGTCATGATCTCAGGGTGGTGAGATCAAGCTTTGCATTGGGCTCCACACTGGACATGGAGCCTGCTCAAGATTCTCTCTTCTGCTCCTCCCCCACAACTTGCTTGGTCCTCTTAAAAAAAAGAGAGAGAGAGAGAGAGAGAAAGAGAATCATTCCATTAATACTCTCAATTTTTCTTTAAGTATTTAATACTTCTGGCTTAAACTAACTGGAATGAATTCTGTTCTCTGCAACTGAATTTTGATATAGTCAGCTCTGTTTTCAGGACCACGCATGTATACACTGATTTATATAACAAATATTTATTGAGGGTCTTCTCTGAACAGGTGTTTATATGTATTACATTTTATATACTATATCTAATGAAAAATTATATTCCTAAGAAAGTAGTTCCATCCAAATAAAAATGGCAGAAAATGAAAAGTTCCAATTCCAATCTAATCACTACAAATAATAGTTCATATGTCCTCATTGGTATACTGGAAAGAAGATGGGAATTTAGAGGAAAATATTAGCTTTCCTGAACATTACCAAATGAAGACAGTAAGGACCTGTCCTGTCTACCCATAAAGTTTCTGTGAAAATCAAATAAGGCAATGTATGTGAAACTGCTTTGTACATAGTGAAGTTCTATGCAATGGTGGTTATTTATAATTAGTAATAGTAAATTTATCTTACAAACTTTTAACATTGGATGCTTATGATAGCACCTTTAACGGATACCATACCATTTTTGTTTGCCTAATTCTCAATTCAGTGCAAATTCTGACTTTCATGTAATGGCATTCTTAAAGAAAAATCAGAGAGTGACTTCATTGTGAAAGGAATTTTCACTTTTAAAAAAAATTTTATTTGTTTATTTTGACAGAGAGAGATCACAAGTAGGCAGAGAGGCAGGCAGAGAGAGAAGGGGAAGCAGGCTCCCTGCTGAGCAGAAAACCTGATGTGGGGCCCAATCCCAGGACCCTGAGACCATGACCTGAGCTGAAGGGGAGAGGCTTTAACCCACTGAGCCACCCAGGAGCCCCGGAATTTTCACTTTTGAAAAATATTGACAGTTAGAAATCTTTCAATAGATGTACCCTCAATTAATACTATTGGTTGACAGGCAGACTTAAAACATACACATTTTGGTACACCCAGCGTACAAAATGAGCTTAGTTGGTTGAAAAATGTAATGACATCTTTTAAATGATCTCATTTCAAATATGAGGAGCAAATCAAATTAGAGATCAATCTTTGAGACACATACATAGACATAACTTGCAAAGCTTACATGTGCTATTTTATGTGCTTCTTTTTCTTGAGCTGTGAGAACAAGGAGCTTAATTCAACCAACAAATGTCTAGACAATGTCTACTATGTACAATGTTGTAGGTGATAAAGACACAAAGATGAATGAGATACAGTCATTCTCTAGGCTATACTCCGGTCCAGCATGTCCAAAGCAGCAGCCTTGTGTACATGCGGCTGCTGGTCACTTAAAATGTGACTAGTGTGACTCAGAAATAGAATTTTGTGCTTTCTTTAATTTTAACTAATTTGCATGTAAATAGCCACGTGTGTATAGTGGCCACTGCATTGAAGGCACAGGTGGGGCCAAACTCAATAGCTGACATGTGGCTAGGATGCATGGGCCAAACACTCTTCTTATCTTAAAATAAAGGTAGTCTATTGATCCTCTGGTTTTAGGGGTGGTGGTGGGGAAAGTGCCACAATGGTTTGGGAACTTACATTGTATCAAGGGAAACAACTATATAGTTCTGTTAAAACTCCACTCCTTTTGATTTAAATGTCCCCTAACATATTCAGAATGCAAAGACATTGCCAGGCCAAGAAAGCTAAAGATAGAAAAGGTTAAAAAAAAAAATGGAGGGACGCCTGGGTGGCTCAGTCGGTTAAGCGGCTGCCTTCGGCTCAGGTCATGATCCCAGCATCCTGGGATCGAGTCCCACATCGGGCTCCTTGCTCGGCAGGGAGCCTGCTTCTCCCTCTGCCTCTGCCTACCACTCTGTCTGCCTGTGCTTGCTCTCTCTCTCTCTCTGACAAATAAAAAGAAAAAAAAATTAAAAAAAAAATGGAGGTCTAAAAAACCTAGTTTGTGTGTTATCTTAGTGTTCCTTGTCATTTTCAGAGTGGTTCCCAGCATCAAAGATTGGGAAAGAAGAATGGGTTAACTTGCTTACCTAGGAAACTTCCTTGATGGGGTAAAATTTTTATTTTCTCAAATTAAAAAGACAGAAAAGAAGAACTGAGAGATCATACTTAACAACAAAAAGGTATTAAGTAGCACTGATCATTCCCCATTATTTCACATTCTACACAATTGGGAATGATCAGTAGCACTTAGTACCATTTTGTTAAGTGTGAGCAACTACTTGTTAATTTTTACTGTATTTTCATATGTAAGGTGAATTTACTTTGATAAATTCTATTTACTCTCACCTGGGAACAGAAATGCTATGATTTTACTCTTTTTGCTTATTAAAATTATTTTTAAAGATGTCTAAAGTACTCCCAATTCACAGGAGTTAGAAGTGGAAATAATTTAAGTGTTATTTCTTTTTTTTTTTTTTAATTTTTTTTTTATTTGTTAGAGAGAGAGCACAGGCAGACAGAGTGGCAGGCAGAGGCAGAGGGAGAAGCAGGCTCCCTGCTGAGCAAGGAGCCCGATGTGGGACTCGATCCCAGGATGCTGGGATCATGACCTGAGCCGAAGGCAGCCGCTCAACCAACTGAGCCACCCAGGCGTCCCTTAAGTGTTATTTCTAAGACTAGGTGGCTATCAGTGAAAATAAGAATCCGAATTTTACCTGTCATTATTTGGTAGATGAGCTAGTCCTCTAAGGTAAATCTACTTTATTTTTGCTGATTTATCGCAAATTGTTACCACTATTTTTTTTAAAGAGGCCAAACACGGTGGCAGTTGTAGGCCCAAAGCAAGGTGCAGGACGGTCCTGTCTGAAAGAGAATACCGCTGTGGTTACACTTGACTACACAGCGAGCTAATAGTGCTCAGGGCACTTCCTACACTGTGCATCCTCTTGGAACCGTGGCTTCTTTGCACCATAACAAACCCAGTGCAGATCAAATTAAAAGGGCTAGCTTGGGTACAGCGCCACAGTGCCCTTTCTTGGGGATCCCTGTCGAACATGGAAGTGGTATCATCACAAATATACTCTGGATTTGACAAAGTTTCATAGGAACTAATTGATTTGTCTCTGAATGGACTTTGTTCACGTTAAGCAGGTCTTAATTAAAATATACCTCTACAGTTCCAGTCCTTTGGAAATGTGGCTCACAAGCATGGTGTGCGTAAGGGTTTTATTCATCCGATTTTGTAAGAGCTGGGGCAGGAAACAGAGTTTTGTATATTCAGTGAAGTAGCCACAATATTGGGAATTGAGTCTGGGTGTGAAAAGTTCATAATTTGTATCTCTAGTTGTTCAAATTATGCATCCATCACAAAAGAGAGACACTTTTCTCAGGATTTCTGAGACTTTTCTATAGAAATTAAATTTAAAAATGAACATGAAAACAGCTTAATTTATAATTTCTTATAAAGCTAATTAAATTGCCTTATACCAATGAAAATGGTGAAAACTATATTCACCCCTTTCTGCATAAGCCCTGGTAGAAATTAGTGAGTAAACTGGTATCATGATAAGTGACTATAAGATCTGTGTTTGTGGTAGCAAAAATAAAACAATAATTAAATTATTCTTCTTGATGAAGAGTACTAGCTCTGGAATCAGAGAGCTTGGATTCTAATTCTGGCTCTGGTTTACTTTGTCTCTAGAGCAGGTCCCTTAATCCTTTCTGGATTATTTCTTTTAATTGTACAGTGGGCGCAGTAACAATAATGCCTGTTAGAGGGCTTTTGTCAGAATTTGCTGACATGACCCATATAGCAGATAGCACAGTGCCTGGCACAGCGTAAATTGCTTTTATTACATGTATATGCATATGTGCCTTGTTTCCTCAATTTGACTGCAAACTTTGAGAACCCACATAGTTTTCTGGTCCCTTCATCATCTAGCACACCATGTTATAAATTACAGAGTCAGCTCTGAGATTTAAAACTAAAAGGCATCTCAGGGTTAGATTATAAAGGACCTTGACAATCAGTTTCCCTGGGGTTGCTCTGGACCTGTATCCCACCCTAAAAGAACCCCCGAATCCACTTTGAGTTTGTGGCAATGGTAGTTCTTGGCCATTTCTTATCCTAATCTTCTCCTTCTTCCCTATGCTCTGCCAGTAATGTTTCCTCATGTAGCTGGCACTGCAGCTCCCTCGTTGATATTTCTTTTGTCCACTTCCACTCTATCTTAATTTAAAGATTATTTATTTATTTATTTATTAGAGAGAGAGAGAGAGAGTGAGCACAGGCAGACAGAGTGGCAGGCAGAGGCAGAGGGAGAAGCAGGCTCCCTGCCAAGCAAGGAGCCCGATGTGGGACTCGATCCCAGGACGCTGGGATCATGACCTGAGCTGAAGGCAGCTGCTTAACCAACTGAGCCACCCAGGCGTCCCAATTTAAAAAATAAATTTCTAAAATTTTTTTAGTTCTATTTTATCAGTGTACACTTGGAGCTGCACACAAATTTGATTATAAGTTCTACGGTGCTGTGAAAAGCTTGCAATTTTTCCCCCCAAATGACAGAAGAGCAGCCAAACCAATCGAGCATTCAGATAATCAGCCAGAGGCCTGAGGCTATATGTAGTGCAACAGAAATTCCAGATGGTCGCGGCATTTAGGAGCTGTTTCTGGGTTTCTTAGGCATTTCTGGCTACTGGGTGGTATATAATTTCTTAATCTCATCTAAGTTAAACCATGCGGGGCATAATTTATGCCCTCCTCCTCTAGCTCTTCTCCTGGTACAGTGATGACCTAGCTAGCATTTTTCTTATCAAAGGACTTAATGTCTCTGAACAACTTATCAGCAACAAGCTCACAGATAACCCGAGGTCAGTGTACTTATCTCTCTCCTTTAAACATGCTTTCCACATTTTACTTCTTCAGTTTCTTTATTGAACAATTTGGTTGAGCTATTCCAAAAAAGAACTAAGTTTTGTACTTTGATAAATAGAATAAACTTTATCAAAGTTACCTACCTTCTGTTTGTAAACACTGAGTATAGCAACAAGGTTCAGCAAGGCTGGGTTTCCTTATGGAGTAATGTGGGAATCACATTTTAATCTGGTATAATCTAGGAGTTGGAGGTAGGCTTTGAGAATTTAATATATTCACTATCACTCTAAAACATTTGGAAAGTTTGATTAAGGCCTTCCTTCTGGCTCTTCTCCTTCTTCCCTATGCTCTGCCAGTAATGTTTCCTCATGTAGCTGGCACTGCAGCTCCCTCGTTGGTATTTCTTTTGTCCACTTCCACTCTATCTTAATTTAAAAAATAAATTTCTAAAATTTTTTTAGTTCTATTTTATCAGTGTACACTTGGAGCTGCACACAAATTTGATTATAAGTTCTACAGTGCTGTGAAAAGCTTGCAATTTTCCCCCCCAAATGACAGGCAGTGTAAATTACGAAGTATAAAATAGTGTATGTTAAAGTACTGCCAGCAATAAATAAAAATTGCTTTTTTGGAAGAAATAACTTTGGAAATGAGGAAGGACGAGGTGGGAGGAGGAACCAGTCCACACAGGAAAGAGCTGCATTTAGAGGAGCATCTGAGGGATAAAGACGAAGGACACACTTAAGGCATCTTGATCCCAGGAAACAAGGCATCTAGATCCTAGGCAATCCTCCAAGGGTTAAGTCACAGAGGGTAGTTAGGTTGGGTTAGATTTGCTAGTTTCTTTCCTAATAAGATACTGGACCTTTATTTCCCAAGGACCAATCCTTCAGCATTGTTGAGTACCTAACTTGCGCCAGGGATCTGCACAGGAACTGGATTTGC
>ML106885.1:8843-36867 GCA_003697995.1 Taxidea taxus jeffersonii
CGGCCCCGGGGTCCCTGCCCTGCGAGGCGCCGGCGCGCGGGGCTCACCCTGCGAGCGGGCGTCGGGCGGCGTGACGTGCGCGGCGCGGCGACGTGACGTGGGCGGCGGGCCGGCTCCCGCAGCGCGCCTGCGCGCCTTTTCGCGCCTTCGCCTCCCTCCTCCTCCTCCTCCTCCCGCCGGTGCGGCCCGCGCGCCCCGAGGGGGATGGGCTGCGCGCGCGCGCGTGCGGGTGCGTGTGCGCGTGCGCGCCGGGCGGGGACGGAGGCGGAAAGTCTGGCGCGGAGAGGCGGAGGTGCGCGCGCACTTGGAGAGGGGCCGGAGGTGTGCGCACACCTGGCAAGGGGCCGCAGGTGTGCAACGTGCCGGTGCGCGCGCACACTTGGAGAAGGGCAGGCGGTGTGTACGTGCCGGTGTGCGCGGACCTGGGGAAGGGCCGGGAGTGTGCTAGTGCCGGTGCGCGCGCCCCCTCGGAGACGGGCCAGGTGTGTTGGCCGTCATGGCCCGTCAGGGCCATGAGCATGTGCTCATACATGAGCGTGTGTGTTCCTGCCGGCGGAAGGAGGGTAGATCTTGTGCGCACAGGCGTTTAGGCGGAGGGGGTTGGAGGTATGCACGTGCAGGCGTGCGTGTCCTTGGAGGAGAGGGCAGAGGTGTGCACACTCGGATGGAGGCATGCTGCATGCATGTGTGGCTGTACACACGTGGAGGAAGAAAGGCAGGTGTGCAAGTGTGCTTGTGGAAGAGAAAGGCAGGCTGGGCCTGTGCAGTGAGCGTGTTTGCCCGCGCACAAGAGTAGGTGAGCAGAGAAGGCGTGGTGTGCGTGCCCACATGCAGCAGGCCCCGTCACCTGGGGGGCCAGCGGGCTCCTTATCTACACCCAGTCTACGCCTGATTTCTGCCTGCCGGTCTGTGCTTGGGAGGGAAATCAGGCAGCCAGTTGGCTCCCCACACTCGGTGGGCCTGGTGGACCCTGAGCCCGAGAGACACCTCTTCCCTGGAGCCCACCCCGCAGGCTACAGACCCAGCAGCGGGAGGGCTGGAGTCCAAAGTACAGGGCTGCAGGGCTGCGTGCTGTGAGGGGCAGAGCAAAAGCCTCTCCGCTGTGAGGGCGGCGGTTCTTCCATTCCCCCCAGCCCAGCTCTTGTCCACTCCTGCGTCTCTGCCAGCCGGCCGCTTCTGCTAACACCGGACCCCGCGCTGGTTCTGTGAAGACAGCAGAAATATGCACCTTCTTTGGGCAGATTAGCACAGAACGAGCCTCAAAGAAAGGTGGATGGGGAGGGTAATGAGGGAGAAGCAAAATCCTGCACATCCCTGCCTGCAGAATGGTCTTACTTCTCTGCTGGTGAAGTTCTTGGCCCCTTAGCAGGTCCTGGGGAGTCAGGACCTGTACCCTTCATGTTGTCCCTCTAGGGGTCACCTGTCGGGGCTCCATTCTCCTCCCACGGTATGGCTTTACTCTGTACCGTGTTTGAATCCTCGCCCACAAGCAGCGGCGGAAAGCCCGACTCCCGGCCCGTGGGCCCAAGCACGCAGGGGGGCAAGCCTCTCAGGAAGAAGCAGATCACAGCACAGAACCCCAACCCTCCCCACGACCTCAGCATTCCAGGAACTCCAGGGCGCCTGAGGGGCTCAGTCCATCAGGCGTCTGCCTCGGCTCAGGCCACAGTCCTGGGGTCCTGGGATCGAGTCCCGCATCGGGCTTCTTGCTCAGTGGGGGAGCCTGCTTCTCCCTCTGCCTACTTGGGATCTCCCTGTCAAATAAATAAATAAAATAAAATTAATTTAAAAAATAAAATACGGGGCGCCTGGGTGGCTCAGTGGGTTAAAGCCGCTGCCTTCGGCTCGGGTCATGATCCCAGGGTCGTGGGATCGAGCCCCGCATCGGACTGTCTGCTCTGCGGACAGCCTGCTTCCTCCTCTCTCTCTCTCTGCCTGCTTGTGATCTCTGTCTATCAAGTAAATAAATAAAATATTTTTTAAAAAATAAAATAAGGGCCACCTGGGTGGCTCAGTGGGTTAAGGCCTCTGCCTTCAGCTCAGATCATGATCCCAGGGTCCTGGATCCAGTCCCCCATCGGGCTCTTTGCTCTGCATGGGGCCTGCTTCCTCCCCTCTCTCTCTGCCTGCCTCTCTGCCTACTTGTGATCTCTGTCAAATAAATAAATAAAATCTTTAAAAAAAATAATAAATAAAATCTTAAAAAATAAAATAAAATGGTTCCAGTAATTCAACAACATTCGCACCGGGAAACTACCCGAAGGTTTTAAGCAATGTCGCACAGACCTCACTGAGGTGAAATCCGAGGAAGGCGCGAGGGCTAGGCCGCGGGCGGCGGCTCCAGGAGCTCTGGCTCACCTGGGAAAAGGGCAACGAGTTGGCTGGGGTTTTATTTTTTGACTCCCTATAATCAAACACACCAGAGAACCTTCATTTCTGTGTCAAAAGGTAGCAGAATTTCTAAAATTTCTGGTTGAAGATCAAATCCCTAGGCCGCCGCCCCGCCGTGAGGCCGCGAGACTGGACGGCGAGCCCGGCCCTCGCCCAGCCGAGCCTTCGGTGCGCACTCGGCCCGCAGCGTGGCTTCAGGGTGTCGGCCCGGCCCCATCTCGGTGGCTGGCGTTCAGCCCTGTGTGCTCACCCAGCGTACTCTTCTGTTTATTCGAACAAAGTGATTAGATCCTTCCCGGAAAGGTCCGCATCTCCCAAAAGCTCCCTCTTTCCTGTGGCCCTGCCCTGTGGAGTCTCACGGGGTGATGCAAATCCTTACCCCATCCCCCACCCCGTTAAACTGTCCTTTAAAGAGAGAATGTGTTCTAACCCCTTGAAAACTGAAATTCTAAGTGTTTGTTAAGTATCCGATTTGCTCTCGGTTCCCTCCTTGAGGACACTGGTCCTGTCTCCAGCCTTCCTGTTTTCCACCTTCGTGGGTCACAATATGGCGACATCAAGACGTGGAAAGACAGGGATGGGGACAGGGGCTCGTGGAAGTTATACAGGAGAACGTTCCTAATGTGTACAAGGGACATTTTCTTTGCTAAAATTCACAGGCATTTTAGAAAGCTTTGTTCTGTTTATTTGTGGGTTCATAAAATATCAGTAGGTCCGTGGGCTTGCTCAGCCTCAGGATGAGCCCCCAGCCCTCTCCAGAGAGGTCACCTCTCCTAAGCCCCACTGGCAGAGGAATTCTGCAGCCCTCACCCTGCCTCCTAGACCCATGGAGACGTCCGTACTCTTCCTTACGTCATGATTCATTTTGGAAAATTTCTGGTCCAGTTTCTTGGGAAGAGGGCCTGTCCTGGACAGTGTGTTAGGCTCCCAGCACTTGCCTCTTACGAGACCTGCATGATGCGGGATCCTTTGCTGGCTGAAGCCACAGCCCTTTGGAAAGCACTTTTCAGACCTGACAAATTCT
This sequence comes from Taxidea taxus jeffersonii, assembly GCA_003697995.1. Lineage (NCBI taxonomy): Eukaryota > Metazoa > Chordata > Mammalia > Carnivora > Mustelidae > Taxidea > Taxidea taxus. Next base: position 12,259 of record ML106885.1, read on the forward strand.
AGATGGCGGAATCCAGTTCACCGGAGCTGATCTCACCAGCCTGTTTACTGTGTTTACTGTTCAGACCCTTTCCTTTACTGACCCTTTGCCCGCACTGTCCACTGGCCTCTGCGATTCAAGAAATCCCCCTCAGTCTTTGCCATTTCACCCCACAGCCCTTCTGAAAGGCTCCTCCTGGGGGACTACGCCGCTCTGGCTAAGACGGCAACAAAACTATTTTCTACGGACTCCTACAATGTGACATGGAAATACCCACGTTGTCCTTACATTGTGTCCTTCCCCCGGAGGATCCGGTTACCGTCACGGGGAGGGAATGCAGCACCGGGCCCTACACCCTGGGTACTGGGAAACTTGACTTTATGTACGACTGAATGCCTCTGGTCCCTTCTCGGCTACCTGTCTGCTGATCTTACAGATTCCAAGAGGGACCTTACGGCCCAGCTGCTACAATGAAGCTGGCACAGAGAGAAGTCAAATGGCCTTTGATAAGTAATCTCAGCCTCTCTGAGGCCCCAGTTCGACTGAGAAACAGAGTTCTTTGATTAGAAGACTCATAAGCCCACAGTCTCGAAAGTTTTACCTTTCCTGCATTCCTCCCAAACTCTGAGGGCTGACATTGCGTGGAGGACTAAACAGAGGACCGCGAAACCAGACAGGCAGATTTGCAGACAATCTGGGCTCAGAAGCAGCACGCAGGGGCCAGGGCAGGTGGGCTGCCCCCTCAACCGGCCTGGGGCAGCAGCCCCACCATTCCAACTGCCTTGGGGACCTGACAGTTAAACTGGAGCTGCTGTTCCAGAGTCAGGATCGAGTACAGAAGCCTGGGGATGGGTGGGCTTCCTCCAGTGCCCTAGCTGCTGGCGGTGGAGGCGCTTCCGAGGGGGCAGCACCTGCCCCTGCCAGTGGTCACCAAGAGCGATTGCCCCCGCGTGAGGACTTACTTCTGACAGCAGCTTCCCAGCTGCAGGTGTTTGTGGCAGAGAGCTCTTCCAGAAGCTGCTGAGGGTCCACAGGAGCAGGGAAGGGCAGGGTCAGACCCAAGAGCCCAAATCCAGGGTGTCGGCCAGGGCAAGGAAGAGGCGGGTGTGGGCAGCTGGGGCAGGAGGGCTGGACACAGGACAGTTCAGGGAAAGCGTTCCCGGCAGTGGCACTGCAGGCCGGGCAGCAGGAAGCAAGCCGTCCCCAGCTGGTGAGCGCGCACTCTGCCGCTGCTCCCGAAAACCTCCCGCACTCCCATGTCCCTGATCTTTCTGCCATCTAGGTGTGCCGTCCTATAGCTAGACCACAGATTCCTTTGGGGAAAACCATTTAAATTCTTGGCTTCAGGGTGTCTGGGGGGCTCAGTCGGTGAAGCGTCTGCCTTCAGCTCAGGTCACGATCTCCGGGTCCTGGGATTGAGCCCCACATCGGGCTCCCTGCTCATCGGGGAGCCTGCTTCTCCCTTTCCTTCTGCCTATTGCTCCCCCTGCTCATGCTCGCCTCTCTTGCTGTATCTCAAATAAATAAATATAATCTTTAAAAAATTTAAAATAAATTCTTGGCTTCACAGACACCCTCATAAGCCACTGGCGGGAGGCTGGAGCACCCAACTTCTTAGTTGTCATCTGAGACAACAGTCATGAACTTGTGACTCTGCCCCCAAACCCGTTCCCCCGTCCGGCACCCCCGAGCAGGAAACGAACTATGTCTTCCCAGTTGTTCATACTAGAAACCTAGACAGAAGTCAAATCCCTCATGTGCTCTCAGTAACTAAAACCAGTCACCAGTTTGACATATCTTGAATTCTTCTCCTTTCCCTCATTCCTTGGCCATTCCCTGGCCCCACGACTGTCCTCTTCGCTGAGGACTTCGAAATAACTCTTGTTCCTTCCTCCAATCTTGTCCGACTCGGATCTCTTATCCAGCAGCCAGAGCGATATGTGAAATGGATGATCATGCTACTTCCTCCTTACAATTTTTCAGTTTACAACTTGCTTTTGGGTTGATAAGAACCTTGGGCCCTGGAGATTTACAGACTCCAAGCGAGGCTCTTCAGTGCACTGCTGGCCCACCCAGGGCAGGCAGAGTCCCCGGGACCTAATGCTGGGGAAGCTGGCGTGAGTGCTGGAGATAAACGTGCTGCTGGGGCTAGGCCATCCGGTCCGGCTGGTTCCGTGGTGCGGCGCAGGCCCTCCGAGTCCTCGTTGGCCTTCCTCTCAGTGTTCTGCCCATCGCTGGAGGCAGGGCGTCGAGGTCCCGGTGTTGTTGTACAACTGCCTACTTCCCCTGTGAGCTGTTGGTGCTTGCTTCCTTTATCTAGAAGCACCAAAGTTTAGTGTTTAATTATTTTTAAAAGATGTAATTATTTTTTTAAGTTTTACTTAATTAAGTAGGCTCTCCACCCCACGTGGGGCTTGAACTCACATTCTCTTCAACTGAGCCAGCCGGCCGCCCTGGTGTATGTATTCGTATTTATAATTGTTCTATCTTCTTGTGAGCTCACCCTTTATCACAGTCACATGATATTATTATTACAGAATGTCCTTCATCTCATGTCACAGTTTCTTTTTGAAGATTTACTTATTCGAGAGAGGGGGAGAGTGCACGTGTGCATGTGCAAGCCAGGGGAGGGACAGAGGGAGAGGGAGAGGATCTCAAGCAGACTGCCCACTGAGAGCGGAGCCCAGTGCGGGGCTCCATCCCACAGCCCTGAGACCATGACCTGAGCCGAAATCAAGGGCCAGACGCTCAACCAACGGAGCCACCCAGGTGCCCCTCTTGTAACAATCTGTTTACTTACAATCTATCTTGTCTGATATTAGCATAGCCACTTCATTCTCTTCTGGTCATTAACTGTGAGTAAAATCTTTTCCATCCTCTCACTTTCAACCTGTGCATCCTTAGATCAAGATCACGTCTCCTAGACAGCATATACCCGGATCCTGCTTGCTATCCATTCTGCCAATCTGTGTTTACACAAGTGTACCTTATTTGTTCAATATATAAACTTATAATTATTTAATGCATTTGTCTATTAACTCAGATAAGAAATTAAAAGTGGAGCTACAAACCAAGAATACAATAATTTGCCCATGTACTCACGCTTACCAGAGGTCCTTGTTCCTTCTTGTGGTCTCTGGCTATGTCTAGTGTCCTTCTGTCCCAACCTGAAGGATTCTCTATAGCATCTCCTATAGAGTAGGACAGCTCTAGTGGAAATAAACTCGTTGTGCTTCTGTCTATCTGGAAATGTCTTACTTTCTCCCATATTTTTGAAGAACAGTTTTCTGGATACAGAATCCTCCTTTGGTAGGCTGCTTGGTGTTTCTCCCCTGACATTTTAAATATGTCATCCTACTGTCTTCTGGCATCCATGGCTCCTGATAGGAAATTGGCTGTTAGTCTTATTAAGTGATGAGTCACACCTCATTGCTTTAAAAACTCTTCATCCTTGTCTTTGAGTTTGATTATAATGTGTTTCAGTGTGGGTCTCTTGGAGTTTACCTTACTTTGAGTTCATTGAGCTTCTCAGATTTATAGTCACATCTTTCATCAAATTATACACCATGGCCAAGTGGGATTTATTCCAAGGGTGCAAATATTTTTCAAAATAAGAGAATCAATGTAATACATCACATTAACAGAATTACACACACACACAAAGTATATCTGTTAGATAAGTTGACAATGTTCTTGCCACATTATTCACAACAGTCAAAAGGAGGAAACAATCTAAGTGCCCATCGTGGGGGGGTGAGTGGATAAACAAAATGTGTTATAAATATATGAAATGAAATATTATTCAGCCATATAAAGGAATGAAATTCTGACACATGCTACAACAGGGATGAACCTTGAAAATATTATAGTAAGTGAAGTAAGTTAGATACAGAAGGGCAAACTGTATAATTCTTCTTACATGAAATACCTAGAATGGGCAACTTAATAGAGACATAAAGTAGATTAGTGGTTACCACTGACTGAAGGTAGTAGAGAATGGGGAGAGGTACTATTTAATAGTCACAGAGTTTCTATTTTGGGTGATGCAAAAGTTCTGAAATAGATAGTGGTAATGGCTGCAAAACATTGTGAGCATTGTGAGTTCAATTAATACCATTGAATTGTATACTTAAAAGTAGGCAAAATGGCAAACTTTATGATGCATATTTTATCACAATTTTAGAAAATAATATACCAAAAACCATTGAATTGTACATTCTAAATTGGCGAATTGATGGCACCTGAATTATAGCTCAATAAAACAATTTTCTTTAAAAAAAAGCTATAAAGGACAATTGGGGGAAGATTATATATGTTCCAAAAATTAGATAAGAGAAAACTTTGTTATTTTTGCTAGGTATGACAATGGTATTGTGATGATGTATGTGATTATCTTTTTTCCTTAGAAGAGGCATGGGGGGCACCTGGGTGTCTCAGTGGGTTAAGCCTCTGCCTTCTGCTCAGGTCATGATCCCAGGGTCCTGGGATTGAGCCCCACATTGGGCTCTCTGCTCGGCAGGAAGCCTGCTTCTCCCTCTCTCTCTGCTTGCCTCTCTGCCTACTTGTGATCTCTCTCTCTTCTCTGTCAAATAAATAAAATCTTAAAAAAAAAAAAAAAGAAGAGGCATGGTGAGGAACTGAGTTACTAAGCATCATGATGCCAATACTTTACTTTTGGAAGATTGAGGGGGAAATGTATGTGTGTCTTTCAGATAGGAGAGGAAGAGGAGAAGAGAGAGAAAGAGAGAGTGGGGGGAACAAATACAGCAAAATGATAGCAGTTGTTTAGATATGGGTGTGTATTTTACTATTTGCTCAACCACACTGTATTTTTTAAAAGATTTTATTTATTTCAGAGAGAGAGAGCATGAGTGGGGGGAAGGGCAGAGGAAGGAAAGGGACAAGCAGACTCCCTGCTGAGTGCAGAGCCTGATGCTGGGCTCAATCCCAGGACACTGGGATCATGACTTGACCTGAAGTCAGACACTTAACTGACTGAACTACCCAGGTGCCCCATCAACGTCCCTGTATTTTGAAACATTCAAAATAGATGGGAGAAAGTCCCATTTTGTTCAACATTAATCAGAAGGTTCTAACCAGTGCACTAAGGCAAGAAAAAGAAATTGAGGCATAAACATTAAATCGGAAGAACTTAAATTGTCTTTATTCCCAGACGATATGATTGCATATGTAAATTTAGCAGATTCTCTAGATAAAACACCTATGCAATAAAACCAATGTTTCTGTATAACAACAAGCTTTTGGAAAACAATTTTAGATACTATTTAAAATAGCATGAAAAAAATATCAACTTATTGGGACTTAATTTAGATGTGCAAAGATCTATAGAAAAAATATAAAACTTTGCTTAAAAAACTTAAAGTAGACCCAGCACTTTGGAGATATAGCATATTCTTGGATTGGGAGACTCCATATTGTTAAGATGCCCATTCTTTCCAAACTAACCTATAGACAATGTCATCTCAATCAAAATCTCAGCATTATTTTGAAAGAAGTTAGAAACCTGATTTGGGGGGAAAGTAGACTTTAAATTTATAGTAATTTTAGGTTCATAGCAAAACTGAACAGAAAGTTCAGAAAGTTCTCATAGACCCTCTGCCTAGCACCTGTACACAGCCTCCCCCACTACCCAAATTCCGCACCATTTATTTTTATAGTTCTTTGATATCTTTTTTCAGAGTTTTATAGTTTTTCTCATGTAGAATTCACACATATTTTGTTACATTTATACCTAAGTATTTCATTTTGGGGGTACTAATGTAAGTGGTATGTTATTTTTTTTATTTCAAACTCAACTTGCTCATTGTTGGCATATAAGTGATTGACTTTGTATACTACCTTGTATCCTGTAGCTTTGTTATAATTGCTTATTAATTCCAGAGTTTATCAGCAACTCTTGAATTTGCTACACAGACAATCATGTCATCTGCCCACAAAGATATTTTTCTTTCTTTCTTACCAGTCTTTCTTTTCCTCTCCTTCTCCTCCCCCTCCTTCTTCTTCTTCTTCTTGTCTTTTTCATGAGCCAGGACTTCCAGTATAATGTTGAAAAGGAGGGCTGAGAGAGAACCCCTTGCCTGTTACTTTTTTTTAAGATTTAAGAGCGAGAGAGCATGAGCAGGGGAAGGGCAGAGGGAGAGGGGGAAGCAGGCTCCCCACCGAGCAGGGAGCCCAAAACGAGGCTCAATCCCAGGACCCCGGGATCACAACCTAAGCCAAAGGCGGACACTCAACTGACTGAGCCACCTAGGCTCACCTCTTGCTTTGCTCTTGATCTTAGTGGGAAAGCTCTGAGTTTCTCACCATTAACTATGATGCTAACTGTAGGTTTTTTGGAGGTGTTCATTATCAATTTGGGGCAATTCTCTTGCGTTGCTAGTTGCTGAGAGATTACGAGTGAGTACAGTAGCTTGTCAAATGCTTTTTCTGTGTCTATTGATAGGATAATGGGATTATCTTCTTGAGTCTGCTGTAGATTTTAGTAATTTCTTCCTTAAATGTTTGCTAGAATTCACTGTGAACCTACATGAGGTTATTAATTATTGATTCAATTTCTTTAACAGTTACAGGCCTATGTTGATTGTCTTTTCTTCTTGTGTGAATTTTGGTGGACTGTGTTTGTTGTGTCAGTCCCAACTTATTGGTAGTGATGCTCTCCACTAGAATACCTGGGGCCTCACGCTACTCCTGTGATCCCAGACGTCCCCCTCCAGGGCCAATGTGGGGACTGACCCTTGTATTCTTATGGCCATAGGATGCACTTCCACAAAACCATCAGGTACCTTGAGGGACAAGATTTATTACTCAGTTCCTGGAGGTTACACAGACCCAGTGAGATAACAGGTAAAGAGAGAACACATGAACTCAGAGCTCTGCCTTTATTAGGGTCCAAGAACAGGGTGTCTAGGGTCTTTCTGGTTCTATATTGGATGACTTAATGCATAAGAGTGGGAATTAGGACACAGAAGGGAGATATGGGGTCATACAAACAGTTATCTGGATTACCCAGAGCTTTCTGAAAGAGGGACCTTCAGGTTTAGAGATGACATAGTTCCTTATCTGTTTTTTTTTTGGCTGGTAGCTGTGTCATACAGGTGAAGATACATTTATTGAAGACAGATGTCTTTTGAAATGGATGCCTCAGCAATTAAAAGCTTAATGTCAGACGAATGGATAAAGATGTTGTGTGTGTATATATATACACAATGGAATATTACTCAGCCATCTTAAAAAATGAAATCTTGGGGCACCTGGGTGGCTCATTTGTTAAGCATCTGTCTTCGGCTCAGGTCCTGATCCCAGGGTCCTGGGATAGAGCCCCACGTCGGGCTCCCTGCTTGGCGGGGAATCTGATTCTTCTGCCTGCCACTCCCCATGCTCATGCTCGCTCTCTCGCTCTCTCTCTGACAAATAAACAATTTTTAAAAAAAAATCTTTAAAAAGGAATGAAATTTTGCCATTTGCAAAAATGTTGATGAAACTAGAGCATATTAGGTTAGGTGAAATACTTCAGTCAGAGAAAGACAAATACCATATGATTTCATTAATATGTGGAATTTAAGGGAAAAAACATAAACAAAGGGGCAAGGAAGGAAAAATAAAATAAGACGAAATCAGACAGGGAAACAAACCATAAGAGACTCTTAATCACAGGAAACCAACGGAGGGTTGCTGGGGGGGTGTGGGATGGGGTAACTGGGGGATGGACATTAAGGACGGCACATGATTCAGTGAGCACTGGGTGTTATATGTGACTGATGAATCGCTGGCCTCTACCTCTGAAACTAATAACATACCATACGTTAATTAAATTGATTTTAAATTTCAAAAAAGAGAGAAAAATGCTTAATGTCAGTCACTTAACCCTACAGTGTCTTTTAAGGAATTAGTTCATTTCATCAGAGTTATCATATCTGTGGGTCTGTGGGCAAGGAGTTGTTCATAACATTCCTTCTTTTTTTTTAAGATTTTATTTATTTATTTGACAGAGAGACCACAAGCAGGGGGAGCAGCAGAGGGAGAGGGAGAAGCAGACTCTGCACTGAGCAGGGAGCGCAATGTGGGGCTCCATCCCAGGACGCTAGGATCATGACTTAAAGGCAGACACTCAACTGACCGAACCAACCAGGTACCCCCGTAACGTTCCTCTCCTACCCTCTTAATGTCCGTGGGATCTGTAATGATGTTCCGTCTTCCGTTTCTGATATCAGTAATTTGTGTCTTCTCTCTTTTTTTCCTTAAGTCAGCTAGAATTTCATGATTTTATTGATATTTTCAAAGAAACAGCTTTTAGTTTCATTGATTATCTCTACTGATGTCCTGTTTTCAATTGCATTGACATCTGGTCTAGTTTTTGTTAATTTACTTTCTTCTGCTTAGTTTGGATGTTATTTGCTCTTTTTCCAGTTTTCGGAGGTGAGAACTTAGGTGACTGGTTTAAAATCTTTCTGCTTCTTGATTGTGTGCATTCACTACTGTCAGTTCCCCCTAAGCACGGCTTTCGCTGCATGCCACCAATGGGTAAGTTGTGTTTCTATTTTCTTTTTCTTTTTTTTTTTTTTTAAGATTTTATTTATTTGACAGAGAGAGATCACAAGTAGGCAGAGAGGCAGGCAGAGAGAGAGAGAGACAGAGGGAAGCAGGCTCCCTGCCGAGCAGAGAGTCCGACGCGGACCTCGATCCCAGGACCCTGAGATCATGACCTGAGCCGAAGGCAGCAGCCTAACCCACTGAGCCACCCAGGCGCCCTGTGTTTCTATTTTCACGTAGTTCAAAATACTTCCAAATTTCTGAGATTTCTTCCTTCATCCATGTGTTATTTAGAAATGAGTTGTTTATCTCCATGTATTTCCAGATTTTCCAGCGACAATCTGGTTTCAAAATTTATACTTAATACCAATACCTTGTAATATCGAGACAATCTTGAAGAACAATACTGTTGAAAGACTGGATTACTAGATTTTTGACCCCACACTAAGACAATGTGGTGTGGCACCGGAGAAACAGATCAAGGAGACGGACTAGAAAATCCCAACAGACTCACACATCTACAGTTACTTGATTTTCAAAAAAGGCATCGATGTAACTCAGCAGGGAAAGGACAGTCTTCCCGATAAATGGTGCTGAATCTCCAGGATTTCCATGTGGGAAAAAATAAACTTCGATGTACTCATACCAAACTCAAAAAATAATTTCTGAAAGCTAAATTTAAAATTTCCAGAAGAAAACAAGACCTTAATAGGCAAGGGTTGTTAAAATAGGACAAATATGGCAGTAACCACAAAAGAAAAAAATACGTAAATGAGACTTTATCAAAAGCTAAAACTCTTGCTCATGGAAAGCAAGTTTAGAAGACATCCATGGGCCCAGCACGCTTCCGCTGCGCCACTCTGCTTTTAGAAGACATCCATGATGGTAAGTCTGATTAAAAACTCATATCCAGAATATGCAAAGAACAACTACAAGTCAATAAATAAAATATAGAGAACTCTGTTAAAATTGTCACGAACTGAAAGCTCACGGTATTAAAGAGGAAGTCGGAAGGGTTAAGAAGCACGTGAAAATCAGGAAAATGCAACTTAAAACCACGTGGGGTGCCATTTCACACCCCAAACCGAGGGGCTGGTAATGAAGGCTGTTGACAAAAGTGTGGTAGGACGAGGACTGTCAGCCCTTGCTGCTAGGAGTAAAAGGCTAAAATCTCTTTGGAAAACTGCCTGGCATTTTGTCAGGACGCCAAGCCTCCGGGTGCTGGGGGACCCGGCGACCGGCCTGCGGAGAGCGAGCGGAGAGCCCCGCAGACACGGAGCGCCGCCGCCCTGCGACCGGCCCCAGCGGAGGAAAAGCTGCGGTACAGGCACACGTGGGAGGAGCGTCCAGCACAGGCGACACTTGGGTCAGCGTCCTCGTGCTGCTTTGAGGAGAAGTCCCAACAAAAGCCTCCATTTTGTGCGAGTCCACTGTGACGAAGCAGCCAGGAAGCGAGAGCAAGCCGGGTCCCCTGCGGCCGCTCGGGCGGCCAGAAGCGACCGGAGAGCGGCGCCCGGGAGGCTCCGCCGCTGGAGCGTCTGCCTTGGGCCTGCGTCCTGACCGCAGGGTCCTGGGATCGAGGCCAGAGTCTGCCCCCTGCTCAGCGGGGAGCCTGCTTCTCCCTCTCCCTCGGGCGCGCCCCACCCCTCCTGGGCTCCCTCTCGGATGAATAAATGAAATCTTTAAAAAACCAAAAGGCACTGCAGGGAAGAGAAGACGGCTCCGTGCAGGGCCTCTGGGGCTGGCCTGGCACTTCTTGAGCGGCTCGTAGGTGACACAGGTGTGTTCGGTGAGAACTCGTTGCGCTGTAACCCGTGGTACCTGCACCCTGACGTCGCTGTGTCATTCCACGCTGGAAGCTTTCTGCGGTGCCATTTAGGAACAGGTCATAGGGTGAACTGCCCAGGGATACGGCTAAGGAAACACACGAGAGCTCCGCACCCGGCGCGCCACTTCCGAAGAGTCGGGCAGAGTCGGGCGGAAGACGCGCTGCTCGAAGGCCGCAGCCGTGACCGGCCACCGGACGCGCCTGTGCACGGAGTCTCCGGCCCGAGCGCCCGGGGAAAGGCATCGAAGACCCCACGCGCAAGTGCCCGAGCCCCTCGGCGCGCGTGAGGCTGTCGGGCCGCCCAGCGCCGGGAAGGACGCGGCCTCCGCACGCACAGCCGCCGAGCGGAGCCCTCGCTTCTGGCCACACTGGCGTGACGGCGGCGCCCGGGCATCCCCTGAGCCTTCCGCGCAGCCAGCTGCCCATGCGGTGCGCCCGGGCCACACGGGCATCCGCGTTTACCCGGCAGAAGCCCGAAGCCCGCAGCAGGAGACCGAACAAGCGGGTCGCGTCCCGCCCGAGCGCCAGCAGCCCGGAGCGCGGATGAGGCCACCGTCCCCCCGCCCGCCGGCTGGCAGCAGAGAAGGCGCCGCGTCCGGGGGCAGCAGACGGAGCAAGAGGCTGGGGAGGACGGGGGAGAGGACGGGCAGCGCCAGGCCTGCAGGAGCAGAAGCTTCCCTGGCGAGAGGCGAGTCCTCCGCGGGCTGACGCCGGCCCCGCGCTCCTGTGCAGCCGGCAAGCGCCAGGAGCCCAGCGCCCACGGCCGTGCGGGGACAGACGGCGTGACCACCCCAGTCCCTCTGGCTGAGGCGCAACGCCGGAGACACCTCGCCGCTCCTTCAATCCCCACCCCTGCCTCGGCCCCTCACGCACCCCCAGGCCACCCGTCGGGGGGCCGCCCGCTGGGCAGCTCGAGGCTGTCTGTGGTTTCTCTCGGCTCTGCTGCCTTCGCCCTCGGTGTGCTCTTCTCTCTTTGGTGTCCCCCTCGGTGTGCTCTTCTCTCCTCTCTTTGGTGCCCCTGTAGGAAAAAAGCCCCCAGCAGCCGAGAACCGTCTAGTCCAACGACCCCCTCTGGCCGACGGACAAAGGACATGGGCCACGGAGCGGCCTGGAGCCTGTCGGGCGGGGAGGAGGTGTGTGGATGTCGGGGGGCTCCGGCTGCGAGAGCGGGGATCGCTTCCGCTGACGACCCAGGAAAACAGGCCCAGAGGGAACCAAACCGGAAACCAAGTTAGAAATCGGGAACAGACCAAACCGGGGCCAGTGCAGTTGGCGAGGAGAGAGCCGCGGAGTCGGCCAGTGCTCAGCCTTTCGAGGGGACACCAAGGCGATGTTTAGATTCTCACTTTGTACCCAGGCCTCATGGGTGTCTGGCCCAAACCACAGAGGGCGGCTGGCGGGGGGAAGGCTGGGAGGTGGAGCTGGCGCCGGGGTCAAGGCCAGGCCGGGCTGCGGCGGGGCGCCTTCGGGCACCCCCAGGCCGAGCCCAGTGTGCCTTCCCTGTCTCCGACTGCGGATGGCCCCACAGCAGGAACACGGTGTGTGCTCGATGACCCACCTAACCCCCCCCCGGACGGCGAGGGAACCCCCAGCCTCCCAGGCAAAAGGCTTCTGCACAACCCCCTGGGTATACGGCGGCTTTAGCCAGAAGACCTCAAACAGATCCACCTGCTCCGTGTCCTTTCCACATGGCATCTGGTAGATGACGTGCCCAGAGTCCCCGGACTCAGCAGGGCTGATGGCCAGGGCTGCCCCCCACGCCATCCCACCAACCCTTGCTGACCACGGTCTCGGAGCCTCAGGCTGTGGGGAGGAAAGGGGTCCCCGAGCCCCCTCAGCAGCACCCTCTGGAGAGCCAGCTACAGAACCAGCCCCGACTGGTGACCCGCACGGGGGCTTCCGCCCTCCCCGACATGGCCGGATAGAGAACGAGCCGCTCCAGCCACGGGAACCGCGGCCGGGGGTCGGCCCGGAGCAGCAGGGGGTAGAGCCCCGCACAGCGGGCGGCTCGGGCGCAGCGGCTCAGGAGGAGAAGGCGGCCCACACCGCTGAAGCTCGGGGCAGAGGGGACGCTCTGAAGTGGGCGGTTCGGCAGCTGCTTCCCCCGACCCGCCTCACCCTTTATCATAAACGTCATGGTCCCTCGCCGGGTCCGGGCCAAGAGCAGAGGTCACTAGGGTTCAGTAGAGGACTCCCAGCGGTTCCCAAAGGTGCTCTAGGCGTTCAGCCGTTAAGGGAAGTAAAGGTGCCTTTTTAAACCCACAAGTACAGTCATACAATAACGTGCTTTTATGCATTTATTCTCACTGGAATGGCTGTCGGTGACCACTTCTACAGACCCTCCGGGCCCTTGTCCCAGCTGAGCCTGCAGTTGGCTGGCCCCAGGGCTGTCCCTGGTCGTCCTGCAGCCATGCAGGTGCAGGGCCTGAGAGGGGATCCTGTGTCAGTGTTCTGGGGTCACGGTAACAAGGCAGGTTCACTGGGTGGCGGGCCAAAGCTCGAGCCCATGCGGTGGGAGGTGAGGGTCCCGACCCAAGGAAGTCCACACCCCTCAAACTAGGCCCGTGACGGGCACACATTTGCCGCGGAGTGCTGCTCGGAGCCTCAGTGGCGCCGTCTCCCCCTCTGGGGGGTCAAATTCTCTGCGAGTGAGTCCAACTGTGGATGTGGGACCAGAATAAACACGGACGATCGAGAACCGTCAGCGAGAAGGGGACGTGATAACAGAGTTAGACCACCACAGACTGCAGACGCGAGTGGACCTGGGGACCGATAAGTGGGTCAAACACACCCGGGAGAAGTCAAAAATGGAGCTGTCGCTTTTCAGTGTTTGCCAGGAACTTGCTCCTGGTGCAACGAGGTGTCACGGGAGCACGTGCAGTCGAAACACCAGAGGAGACCCTCGCGGGACAGAAGGCAGATGCGAGCTCGTGGGAATAGGCCGCTCCTTCCTCGTTCCTCTGGGAAGGCTGAGGGCGGGGAGGCAGGAATCCCGAGACCAGCAAGCAGGCATCCATAGTCCCTCGCCTGGCCCAGAAATCTCCTTGCGGGGCTGCTGCAGGTACTTTCTGGAAATCCCTGGGGCTGGACAACGCGTGGCCGGTCAGGACCACGAACGCAAATGCGGCAAAGGTGCAGGCCCCCTGTGATCCCAGCGGAGCTCACCCCATCCACTCCCCCGGGGCCCAGCTCCCGGCCCTGCGGCACCGCCAAGGCTGGCGGGCTTCCCGGCATCGGGGATGGAGGGCCGGTGGCCTTGTGGAAGTCGTGGCTCCAGCAGAGCAGCCGGCGGGGGAAGGCGGGCCGACCTTCAGGCTTTACAAGCTCCGATCGGGAGGCCAGACATCTGCCGACTTGCCGACCACCCAACTGTCATTTGGTGCTTACCCTCCACTTCTCAGTCCTCCTGGGTCTGTGTCCATCTTCCTCCTCTACTGCTCACGTTTCTAGTAAGGGTTTGTGGGGAAGCGGCAGCCAGCGGGAGTCTGGAACTGTGCGTGAACCTGGAAAGGGTGGAGGGCGGACTGCGGGCTGGAGCTGGCGGCCAGTCCCCGGGGCGGGGGTGACAGACGGCATCCCCGACCAGCCCGCCTATGGTCAGTGTCCATGTCCATCCACTGAGTCCCTGGGAGCTTTCCTCTTGCTCCTGGGGTTTTCTCCTCTCCGCCCAGGATGCATAGGGTCACGGCCGGTGTCCTGAGCCATGGCTCCACGGCACGCAGGGTCCTTCATGGGGCTGCTGGGTCCCACCCTCTAGCCCACACGCACGGCACCCCGACCTCCATCTCGATGCGCAAATTCACCTTCCTTATACCTTCTCAGTAGATCCTCCACATTTTGGAGGACTTTTGTAAAACGTCAAGGACACCTGCATGCCAGTTCTGTCCTCTGGACTGTTGTGCTCCACCCTGAGACACTGGAGTCCATTTTGAGGCAAGAAAAGGTATTTTAGGGAAGGAAACACATCTCAAAATATTGTCCAACCCCCCATGTGAGGGATCCACGTTGAAGCAACACTTTGATCCCTAAAGTGGGCTGAGGCAACAGCAAGTCCATAAAATGTCCCCACGGGACGTCCCCTAGGGAACGGCTACCCAGGACCCGTCAAGCCTCCGCGACGCAGCGAGAGCACAGCGCTTGGCACGATGGCCTCCCTCTCAGACGCTCCTCATTTTGAAATCACGATGCCCCTTTGTCTCTCCTTTCCTCACGCACACCTCCCCTCCCGTGTGCACGCGCGACATCCCTGCGTCATTCCTCCACATTTAATTGTGTTCGTTAACCATGACGTAACCAGTTCCATTAAAAGAGCCTGCAGGCAGCTGCTTTGTCCTGACAACTGGTGTTCCCGCAGCCCGTACCCCGCACCCCAGCCCGGACGGGACACAGCCGCACGCCAGCCTCCTCTCTGCTCCGGACACCCACGGTGGCGTTCGCCCGGCACCTGGTTGGAGCCGAAGGTGACGGAAGCCAGGGTCTCCTGAGTGCCGGCTCCCCTGGTCCCCCAGCTGCTCTTGAGGCCCCATGGCCACCCCACCCCAGGAAGTACCTGCTCTCTGCCCTCCTGGACCCTCTTGAGAAGAGAAAACCCCAAGAACTCTCTGGCTGACACGCACCTGGGACACGCGTGTGCATAATGGAACCAGAGGCTCATTGTTTCCCGGCTGGGTGGCTGTGCTCCCACGGCCAATGATCCACTCCTCCACCACTGCTGCTGGACGGATGCTGCTCGGTGATCCTCCGAGCCCAGTGCCGTGGCAGCTCTGTTCCAGACTCTGTTCCCGGCTCAGAGGCTTTCATCCTCACCATCTGGGTTCACATGTGCCGTCAGCAAAGGCCCAGCTAGGGCCAGCATGAGCTGGACGGCTGCCTCTCCCACGTGCTCCCAGCCCAGGAGCACTAGCCCTGCCTGGAAACGTGTTAGAAACACTCATTTTCAGGCCCCAGTCCCGACTGACGGGACCCGGACGCTGTCTGGGCAGGGCTGTGCTGGGTGGACAGCTCCCAAGTCGTCCTGGACTCATGGACGCCACCGGGCATCCCCCAGTGCAGACTGTCTGTGACACAGCCGCACCCCACGGGGCAGGCACTTTCTGATGGCTCCTCACACTACTTCACCCCTGCTCTGGGACTGGCACCTTAACACAGGCCCTTGAAGAATCTCCTGTGGCTCGTGAACGTCCCGTGGAGGGTGACAAAGGCCGACCACCGCCAGGTGGGTCCTAACGTGGCCCACACACCTGCGCCCCCAAGAACGCGTCTGTGTCTCTCTGCAGGAGTCAAAGACCCCGAGGCCGCGTGTGAGGAACCTCTGCGTGTTCCTCCAAAACTGCTCTGTGGTGACAATGTGGGGACACCGGTGGTGACAGAAGCTCCCTGCAGCATCTTCCCGGAAGGGACGGTCGCACGGGGGAGCATGTCTGCCTGAGACTCAGCATCAGGATGAGTCAGAAGCACGCGCTTGAGTCAAAGCCCACAGAGCACAGCCTTCTGCGAAAGCGTTCAGGCCACTAGTGGCTCCTCAGGGAAGGAAGCGAGCGACTGTGGTGAGCTCGGAGGGGCCGGGAGGCAGGGCGAGGGGCTGCGGAGGGAGGGGTGTCCCAGCAGCGACAGTTTCCTGTGGCGACCACAGCCGTGCAGCCGTGAGGAACAGCTCGGACAAGGTTTCTACCGGCAGCCTGGGCACGTGGGCGCGTCAGGCTATGCTCAGAAAGGCCTCCCCCGCCCTCCCCCAGGGACCTTCGCCCCAAATTTCTAAATAACGTGCACGTTTCTTGATTCTTCGAGCTGCTACCGCTTCAAGTGACACGACTTCATGGTGTCAGTAGGTCCCGCAGGCAAGGAGTCAGGGTTCGGCCCAAGCCCCCACGAGCTCCAGGAGCAGCTGGGGACGGGCCCGGTCCTTGGCCAAGGCTCGCTGGACCCCTCAGCACATCCCTCCCTCGCGTGGTCCACCCCTAAACCCAGCAAAGCCAAGGCCTCTTCACTCTGGCCGGGCGAGGATGGCCGGAGGCCCGCAGGGCACCAGGCTACTTGCCCCAGGAAAGACAGGCCTCGCTCTTTCTGGATGTGAGAGAACGGGGAAGGGCCAGCTGACTTCTCCACCATCTCACGTGCGGGAGGCCTGGACTTTCCACAGCCGAGCTCGAGGCCCAGTGTGGCGAAGGTGCGACTGCAAGAAGCCTCCCACAGCCGCGGACCCAGGCCCCCGGGGCCGGAGGGAGCCGGGCCGCCTCCGGTAGGCGAGGGCGGGCCAGGCTCAGCAATTCCCCAGACTAGTAAGGACACACAGAGGGGCTGGGGCCCCCACCACGCCGGAGGACCAGAGAGCTCTGGGGCCCTGGCCCACAGGCACAGGCGGTCTGGACTGGGAGCCACAGAACAGCGGGGACCCTGACCCTCACGCTGGGGGCCAAGGGTGGGCAGCGGCCACGTCCCAGGACCTCGGGGAGCCCACAGGAGTCCGAGTCGAACACCGAGCAGCCGCCGCTCCACGGAGCCCGCGCACCCTGGCCTCTCCTTCTTCACCCTCACCTGTGTGCTCTTCACCTGTCACCTGGAGGAACCCCCTGCCTGAGCCCGGGGGGGCTCGGTCTCGCCCAGGGCCACAGCCCCACTGTGGCTGTGCCTCACCTTCCCCCTCCCGGGCTCTGACGTACCACGACTGTTCTGGGCGCAGGAGACATGGTGTCCAGAGCGGGTGCTGTGCTCTGCTGGGGGGACGCGAAGCCTTGCTGTGTCCCCATGTGGGCTCTGACGGCACGGATTAGTGCTAGGAGAGAGACGAGGCCGCCTTCCCCCAGGGGGCTCGGCTCTGCCCCATCTGGCGCCTGTGGCCCGGGAGCCGTGGGGGAGGCAGCCTCACGCACTGACCTCTGGCCCCTGAACACGGGTAGCCCAGCGCCCCGCACCGCTCCAGGGCACCCCTGACCCGCCTGCTTTCTCCCGAGCAGTTGGCTGTCCCGTGGAGCATCTCCCCCGCTCAGGCCACAAGCTCTGCCTCCACTCGGCACCCTCCCCTGCCTGCTTGTCCGCGGCCAGCAACGCACGAACACTCTGCTGTGTCGGCCACGCTAACAAAGCAGCCTCCCACGGAAGATGTGCTCACACAGCCATGCTGTCAACCTCTCTGCCAGAGCGTGCCGGACGGCCTCCTCTGGCTTTCCTCAGGCCGAATGAGGCTCTTCCACGTGGGGCTTTGGGCCCTGTGAACTGAGGGGGCATTTACCCCAACGCTGCTCCCCACGCTCAGCCGAGCGCCAGGACAAGGACGAGGGTCCCTACCTGCCAGAATTCAGGGGTGGGACTGGGACCCGGGGAAGGAGAAAGGCCGCGCAAGGCTGCCAGGAGGGCCGAAGCCATGAGATGCACATGGGGGCCAGAGGTGGGAAGAGCTGGAGGTCGGGTTAGCAACCCTGGTGTGACAGGTGACCACCTAGGTGACGTGTGTGAGGGACCCGGCAAGGTGCTTGCTGTCAGCAGCAAGCTTCTGTCTTCAGCTCTGCATCTCAGATGTCAATCCACTAGGAAGAGACTCAAACCAGACACCACGTTCTAAATTCAAGGTGAGGACACCCCTGGCCAGCAAGAGGCTGTGTGTGGTCACGCTCACGTGTCCTCTGGCGAACGGTCAGCGTGCAGAGGACATGCTGACGGCAGCGGTGGCAGGGGCTCACAGGGGCGGAGAGGAGAGAGTTGAGCTCCCCAAGTCTAGATGAGGAGGGGAGAGTGAGGATGGGGCCGGAGACAGCTCTGTGGCCTCGCTGCAAGGCAGGGGTGTGGATGATGCGCCCTGAGAGGTGAGAGGAAGGTGAAGAGGCCACGTCCTGCGGCTGGGGCCCCGCAGGGAGGGCGCCCTGCAGGCAGACTCCCGTCGAGGCACATCCTCTAGGCATCTCTGCTCACCGCTCTCTCGGTGACGTTAACGCCGTGTTCTGGGGACAACTCGGTCAGCATGTCAGTTTAGGTTCCCTCTCGTTCACCATGACTGTGAGCTCCCGGCTCTGCCCTCGGGCGCTGGGAATCCAAAATGGAAGAACAGGCACCCCGAGGCCGCCGAGGCCACCGGAGCGCAGGCCACCTGCCGGGCGACAGGGGCGCGTGCACGGGTGAGAGAGCGTCCTGCCCGCGCGTCCTCACCCAGCGGCTGGGAGGGAAGGGCACGGACGTGCTGAGAGATGAAGACCACCAGGCCACATCACTTCCCACCGATTCACTGCAGACCGGATGGCGCTCACTTCCTCCCACAGAGAACGCACCACGCAGTCCCATCTGCGGGACGTCGCGGGCCCCGGGCGGCCCCTCTGCGGCAGGACGCTGGTCGAACTGCTCGGCCGCTGAAGCCCATCTTGACAGGACACTCCACTCGCGGCGCCCCTCGGGGAGCCCTGGAAGGGTCGGATCCTCCAGCCCCGGGTTCTCGGAAACGAGCCACGTAGGAACCAAAACATACTTTAAAGATGAAAGTGACAGCTTGGCTTTGCATACAGCACGGTATTCACTGGGTCTCTTAGAGAACGATGTGGCAAGGTACAAATCATCCTGATCTTTGAACACTGTCAAAGATTAAACTATTAACACGAAAATCTAAAAAAATTCCAAAAAACATCAATTAATTCCTCTGATCATAAATGATCTCTATTAAAGCATGCATGTTCTTATGATTCAAAACAAATATTTTAAAAGAATGACATACGTAAAACAAACTGACATGAGTGTTTTATTTAAGATTATTGTAACACGAACAAACAGACATTTGGAAGATACTTGTTATTTCAGCAGACAGACAGTAAAGACTAAAAGTAACTTCCCAAACTCACTGCCAGAATTTCACATCACAGAAATGTCTGATAACAAATATTGGCCAACAGATTACAACAAAAAAGTTGAATAAATAAAAAACCTTTCTGATTTTTTTTTTACCAAAAAATCACGAACTGATGAAGTAACAAGAGAAAATGAACATTAATTTCAGAAAAAAAGGCACATCCAGGCAAAACCATCAAGGCGATCTGCAACACGCAGCATCCAAAGTACACTGTGCGTGACCGAATGGACGCAACACGTTACTCTGGAAGGCCCGAAACCACGGCAAGAGGCCGGCCTGCCCGGCGGACGGGGAGCCCCTCCATGGAGTGCTCGGTCCCCGGGGCGAAGGGCTCCCAGGGATGCATGGCCGCACACAGGTCTCCCTTCCGAAGCTGCGCGTCCCCGTCGCTGCCCTCACAGACTCGACCGTCTCTCCGGCCGAGGCACACACCTGGTGATGGCGGCTCGCCACAGCACCGGGGCCAGCAAGAGGCTGAGTGTGGTCACGCTCAGGATGAGAAGGTACACCTGCAACAGGCAAGGCTGATGGTGGCCACACGCGGGAGTAGAGGCGCCCCGCACACCCCACAGAGCCAGGGGGCGTGCACGCGTGGACGTGAGTGGCAGGGAGCCCTGCGCCCTGATGGGGACTGGAGCCCACAGCTCACGCCGACAGCGAAGTGAGCACGCGGCCTCTGGGCAGGTCTCGGACGGAGCCTGTGCACGGATGTCATTCCTTAGCCCTCGCTTCTTCAAAATCGAGTCTCATCCTATCTCTCTCACACTCATGGGTGCGAGGGGACAAGCACGGAGGTCTGAACGCTTACAGCGCGTCCCAGGCACCCAGAGGAGCTTCTGTACTCCCTGGCCCAAATCAGGGGGCAGGTGTGCAGAGCCGGCTACTGCACGCAGCTCGTGGCGGGGGGAGGGGGGCTTACCGGCAACAGGGTGCCCACGGGAGGCAGGCTCGCTGTAAGGGGGCAGCAGGCGAACGCCTGCCCCCGTTCAAGGCCCCACCCAACAGGCTCACACAGGTGTGCGCAAAAAGGGCAAAACTAAAGTCAGGTGCACGAGGGTCTGGGGTCCCTCAAAGTCTGAGTGAACTACTGAGTAGAAGCTGCCATCCATGAGCCTGGATGTCCACAATCCCCAATCTGAGAGCGCCCCACTCCTAAGCTAGAACCATGGGCCTGGTGAACGGGTCCCCGTGGTTCCAAGTCCGTGGGGGAGGTCTCCTGGCTGCTCCTACACCATGACCCAACATTTATCCATTATCCACGGCAGAATCCCTTTAACGTGTACCCTGCTTTCACCAGAACAGTGGTGTCACCAGTCCTCAGATCACTCGGGGCTCACACGGGCCCTGCTCTAAAGGACGTTCGCTCTTACCACGGTGGACCACAGACTGTGGCTCACTGACCCTGGGGTGGGGGCCACAGGCCCCAGCCAAGCACAAACGTCCTGTTTGCCAAATTTAAAGTGGCAACCAGGGGTCATCAGACGGTATTTATCAAGTTCTAATTCACGGCCAGTTTTCAAAGGGCAAATGAACTGGAGAAGAGGACAAGGCAAGTGCACAGCAGCAGGTGGGCGTGCACACAGACCCACACGTGGGTGTGCGCCCAGCCGGCAGGCGACAAAGCCAGGCCCAGGATGAACGGACCAGAGACAAAGGGGAAGGAAGCAAGTGGGGGGTGGGGGGCTCACCTTCCAGGCGCCATGAGGGGGCCCAGCGCCCTGCATGCTTCAAACTGTGGCGGGGGAAGGAGGGAGCTGATCAAAGAAGCCCCAGCTTTTGGATATATTGATACGCAGGAAAAACCTCCGTGTGTTTTATACACAGGAAGTTTCTCATCATTTCTATTGATGTTTTCATTCCAACCCCTCCCACTCTGAGACACGGGGTCTTCAGGGGCACCTCTCCCAGCAACCCACACTCACCTTTTACAGAGGCAAGTGTTGCAACGTATTTTGTGAAAAGACCCGAAACAAACCAGGGACTTTCGCATAACAGCGTTCTAGGTCTGCCTTCACAGCCGTCTCGGGGTTCGGACCCGAGTTCTCGGACGTGGTCCCGGGACGGCCGGGGCTCTTGGCTGGGCTGACGGCCGTGCACGAGCTAGTGGGGCACTTTCAGACTCAGTCTGTCTCTTTTTGCCAGAGATACCAAGGTGCCGGGGCAGCGGCAACAATGGCGTCGGCCCTCGACCAGCGGCGGGCAGGGTGCTCAGACACCAGGGTGGGCTGTGTGGGCCAGGGCTCCCCAAACACACAGAGAACGTGGGTGCAGACTCACCTCCCGAGAAATGATGCCCGCTCTGCGCGCTCTGCTCCCCAGGACGAAGGAGAGCTCGCTGACCTGCGCCAGCCCCGCGGCCACGATCCACTTGACGTACTGACTGCTCTTCGGCAGGAGGAGAGACAAGACCAGAGCTGCCAGGGCAAACTGCCAGGACGTCTGTGTCACTGCCTCGGCCGAGCAGAAACCAGACAGGAGCCCTCGCCTGACACACTGGGGATATGCGCAAAAGAGCCCAAGGGACAGAGATGGCTGACAGAAAACCACGCCGAGCAACACCAAGGTTCAGGCTCCCTAGCAGACAGCTGGGTTTCCCCCAGACGAGTCAAGAGCGGTAGGTACTGGGCAGCCCCCGAGGACACCTGACTTTCTAACGACAGCACCGTATCTCTGTCACGGGAGCAAAGTCTGGAGGCGAGCGGCCCGGGACCCGTGGGGCGAGGGCCACAATCGCCTGGGACTCGGGCTCCTTCAGATCAGGGGCGCCTGGGCGGCTGTCGGTTCCGTGTCCGACTCTCGCCGATTTGGGCTCAGGTCCTGATAGTGGGGTCGTGAGATCAAGCCCCACGTGGGGCTCCATGCTGGGCAGAGTCTGCTGCGTGAGATTCTCCCGCCCTCTCCTGCTGGGCCTCCCCACCCCAATTCAAAGAAATTAGTATCTTAAGCCAACTTCTATAATCCACAGCGCCAGACAGCCACTGAGCAGGTCACGGGACCCTGAAATGAATGTAGCGTGGGCAACTCGAGAATCTGCCGACTCGGGGGACAGGCAGCCGGGAGGGAGTCCTGAGCGGCTGCTACACGGGACACTCGTGGGGCAACTGGACAGGCCTGGGCGCCCCCGTCCCGCCCCAGGGCCCCGCCCACGGCACCGCTTCTAGCCGGCTCTTCCTGACTTAGACCCTCCTACAATAAGCCACTGATGCAGTGGGCAAAGATCTTACGATAATCGCAAAGCACAGCAACAATGAGATGTATGCTCGGGAGGAACGTCTGAGGCCTGGGACCTCCCGGGACGTCCGCAAGTCACTTCTCCTGGCCCCGCTTTCGTAAGTCCCCATTTCAAACATACCCGATTCTGAGGCAAATGAAGGAAATCAAATCGCAAAGCCCTGGTCCTCCCCTGCCCAGTGCCCAGACTGCTGGGAGGCCTTGCTGGAGCTCTGCAGACTCAGTGTCACCGTGGGTGGGAAGTTAGGCTCTGCACCCCATAAATCAAAAATGACGGGAGCGGTACCAGTCGCGAAGCACCGAGGAGACTCCGTACCTTCATGATCACCACCGACAGCGTGAGGACCATCAGGACGGTGAGCTCGTACACCACAAAGGTGGGGAACACGTGCAAGCCTGTAAGGGAAAGGACAGTCACGGTCACTCTCGCAGGCCCACCCGCCTCATCCGCAGTCACGAGACCATGTGATGCTCAGGCTTCCTTTTGTCCTCGACCCACACAAGCTCACCTCGTGAGTGTGACCCCACGGGGCCCCGCACACACGGCCCACACCAGAGTCTGCTGCCGGCGGCCCCGGAGGCGGCTGGCCACCGGGACAGTGGCCCGGGTGCCGAGGGCTGTCCTCCAGCAGACCTCACCTTGGCTAAATGGCACAGCAGGCGGCGGCCAAGTGACTTTCCTCTGTGAAAACATTCCCCGCGAGGCGCAGACACCTCCCGGGGCCTGGACACAAAGGGGAGAAGCCTGGCCACTCACAGCCGCTGGCCGCCCTGACAAAACCCCCCGAGAACAGTTTTCCCGCTGCAGCTGTGCCTGCTGGGAGGCTCTGCGAGCCGGGGAGCCCCTCCTCACTCGGCGGCCGGCCCCACACCCCTGCGGGTGGCACCTGGAGCGCACGTCAGAGCAGGAACACACGGGGCCCCTCAGCACCCCACGCCTACCCATCTGACTCAGAAACACAAACCCAAGAAGACAGCCTTCTCGTCCCTGGAATGCAGCAGCGACCGCCCTTTACAGCCCCGCTGCTCCATGGGGGCGGCTGACCAGCACCTGGCCCACCCCCTTCCCGGCAAAGTCCCTCTTCCCGGGTCTGCCTCGGCCTCCTCCCCAACCTGCGGTGCTCCCCGAGCGCCCCCCAGGGCCCAGCCGGCAGGGCAGGAGCTGATCCCTGGGTCTTCGAACCCCTAGCACTACAGGTGCAGACCAGCTCTGGCTGCACCTGTGCTCCTCAAACTCGTCACGGTGTCACCCACAGCAGGAAGTGATCGGTGAGCACTCCTGTGCCCGCATCTCCCCGCACAGCCCAGGTTGGGGAGCGATGGCCCCGCCCACCCGTCCCCCACCAGGCACCCTGCTGCTTGTGTTGCCGACTTGCCTCAAGGTTCAGGGGCCTCCCTCACCAGAGGGTAGGTGTGCACTGGGCCCAGGCACACAGGCCAGACTGCAGAGGCTCTCCACTCTGGTGGAGACACTGCTCACTCAGGACCTCTGTGCCGTGAGCAGAGCGCCACATACACAAGGCTCGGGGACAGAGACAAAGTCCACACTGAAGCACGCAGGCCAGCCGTCTTCCTGCTTATGGCCATCCACTCATTCGTCCTCTCAACAGATACAGCCCATGCTCCTGGGACAGCACAAGGGGCACAGGCTCTGCAGGCCTACGCGAGGGCCGCCGCCAACAAAGCACGGACCCTGGTGAGCCTCCTGACCTCTCTGCAGATGTTAACTTCGGGCCGAAAAAGCAAACACGATGTGGGAACCAGAATGTGGCACACGCTCTGTCCATCGACAATAGCCCCACAGTCACCTCGCATGTGCACTAGGCCCGCCGATGTCAGTGGGAGCCGTCCCACCCTACAGGGGCCCACAGTGGCCTCCAGGGTGCCTCTGAGAATGAGGAGCCATGCCCACTTCTGAATTCCTCTCTGTGTCCCAGAGAGGAGATCCAAAAGGAAGAAATCGTCAGTGAAAAGTCTGTAACAAGAAACATGTAAAAAAATAAAATAAAAAAAGGGCGCCTGGGTGGCTCGGTTGGGCAACTGCCTTCAGCTCGGGTCATGATCCCAGGGTCCTGGGATCGAGCCCCGCATCATGCTCCCTGCTCCACGGGGAGTCTGCTTCTCTCTCTGACCTCCTCTTTCATGCTCTCACTGTCTCTGTCTCAAACAAATACTAAAATCTTAAAAAAAAAAA